>WNGS01077042.1:86325-100456 GCA_020271785.1 Procambarus virginalis | reverse complement strand
CTTAAGTCTTATCTTACTGACAGGCTCCAGTATTTTCTGTGAATAATTCAATTTCTCCCACCCTACCCATCAATATTGGTGTTCTTCAGGGCAGCATACTTGGCCCTCTCCTCTTTCTCATCTACATTAATGACCGTTCAAATGCCTTTCAACACCTCCAAAGAATTCTATTCGCTGACGACACAACCTTAATTTTCTCTAATCTTGTTCCTCTTGCTCTTAATGTCACAGTGAACACTGAACTAAATAAAGTCCATCTTTGGCTAACTGCCAACAAACTCACCCTTAACATTGACAAAACTTTCTATATTTATTTTGTTTGGCAATAAATCCTCAAATCAAATTAATCTAAGAATAAACAATATCCAAATTAGTAACAAAGTAGATGGAAAATTCCTTGGTGTTCTCATCAACAACAAGCTGAATTTCCAGGGACACATTCTAAATATATAATAAAAAGTTTCTAAAACTGTTGGTATTCTTTCTAATATCAGATATTATGTACCTCGCCCTGCCCTGGTGATGCTCTATTACTCTCTCATCCATCCTTATCTCAATTATGGTATTTGTGCTTGGGGTTCTACTACAAAAAATCATTTACATCCTCTAATTATTCAACACAAAATTGCTATTAGAACAATATCTAACTCTGGCCCCAGACAGCACTCGGTACCCTTACTCAAATCTTTGAATATGTTAGATATTAAGTCACTGCACATCCTCTCATGCGCACTCCATATATTTAAAACTCTGAACTGCAATGGCAATCCTGACCTTAGAAGCTTCCTAGAAGGTTGTAACAGAACTCATGGGCATCACACTAGAAATAAATACCTATTTGATATTCCAAGAGTGCAATTTAACCAACTAGAAATGCTCTACAAATAAAGGGACCCAGAATGTGGAACGGTCTCCCCAATCATGTCAAAGGCTGTACCTCTTTCAACCAGTTTAAGTGTACAACCAAGTGCTACTTAATTAACTCCATGTAACTTACCTTACCCCCTAAATGTCAACCCATGTCTTGCTTTTGTTAAACAATGCTGTTTGTTCACCAACTTGTTCAATTGCTGATTTCTGCCATGTTCCCCCCTTTTTTATTTTTTATTCCTTTTTTCAACACAATTTATTCCTAATCCCAATTACTATTAAATTTTAGTCTAAGGGTTCCCCCCCCCCACCCCCGCCCCCCAAACACCTTGCCCGAAACGCCATGCGTATTACTGGCTGTTGGTATTGTATGTACTAACACTATCTATAAATCCAACATTATGTTTGTAAATCAACTATGTATGTAATTTTCCTGAATAAAAAATTATGATTTATTATAATTATTATTATTACTGTGAGAGGTTGTAATAAGAAAAAAACAGCTGAGCAGCGAAGTTGCAGAATCTGTGATGAGAGTGACGGACTCCCCCTTTGACCACTACCTGAAAGAATGTGAACACCTGAGAGACATTAGAAATTTGTGTAGAATAATAAACCCCACATTGTTTGAGTTAGGAAAACACTATTTTTCAAATATTGATATTGTTCTTAAAAGATTCCCCCATTTTACACCCGTAAGATAACGTAAGATTTTAAGGGTTGACAGATGTTAATCTTCTTGTTTGAGGAGCTGTTCACTTGAGACAATTAGGCACGTCCCAACTGCGTCTGGGTACAAGTGACAGGTTGAACAACCCAGCGGGTTTTCTTCCTATTGGGGAGTGTTGTACATGCTGCTGTGGCGGTAAGTCCACTCACAGGATGAGTGGCGCTGCCCAATAAACTCGCCCCTCGGGGCAAAATTACATTTTAAAATTTAAAGGTTGTAACGGGATTGTTGTTATGCACATATCGAGTTCACTAAAGTCCTGAACCTACATAATACTTGCTAGTTGGTCTGTATTCCAATGTACTTACTAATCCTGTCAAACTACCTCCTATAATGTACCTACTAATCCTGTCAAATTTCTTATACACTGTATTTTTTGTACCTTCTTACAATGCATCTTTATACTTTATTACAATGTATTTGATATACTTTCTTACAATGTGCCTGTAAACTTTTTCTAATTTTGCTAGAAATTACCTTCTTAAAATTATTTGTTAGGTGAAGGACCTGTCCGAAACGCTATGCGTGCTAGTGGCTTTACAAGAGTGTATAACTTCAATGCTCTGTACTCTTATAAACCCAATGTACTTACTTGTATATAAATAATAAATAAATAAATAAATAAATAAATAAATAAATAAATAAATAAATAAATAAATAAATAAATAAATGAAGTATAGGATAGTGTCACGGCCTTAATATCCCTGCACAAGTTGGTTAGTCTGAAAGTGTATCTAAATACAGCCAAGTGGCAGGCTAACACATGCTTAAGGCTCCAGCAGAGCGATGGATACTTTCCCTGTGATCTTCAGGGTCCTATTGGCACTGAATGGCTGGATCAATCACCTTGTTAGAAGCCTAGACGCGCGTTTCACCCTTCAGGATGGTAGTGGTCCTTACTCTTCAGCCTCCAGGTCTCACAAATCTGCCGAAAGAAATGAAATGAAAATGGTGGCGTGGCCGACCCATCATACGGCCCGGGGCGTCTTGGCGGGGTTGAAGTTGAAGGTAATATTAGGACTTGCTAGTTCCATCCAGGTGTCATTTAGAAAAATAAAACGTCACGTTATGAATTATTATAATTTTACTTTGAATTATGCATGCATATGGGGCACACAATTTTTTATTAAGGGCTTAGGGCCTTTTAAGGTCGTATTCCGTCTCTGTTAGTATCCAACCACAACCACACGTATATATGTTTGGCCTACGCTTGAAACAATTCAGTTACCCCATGTCTATTATACACCCGAATTTACCTGAGAGCCACCAGCTTTAGTAACCTCGACGGAGGCAAGGTGGCTGCGGATTGCCAAAGATCCCCCCCCCCTCCCCAAATCTTCTCCTGAAGATTTGTGCAAGTTGTAATGCGGGATATTTCGTTCGTGAATGGTCTTGTTATTTACGGCTTCAGTGGGTAGGGGATTCCATGAGTTTATTACTATATGAGAACATCGCCTGTTATCTGTCCCACACTGTGGCTTGTTGACCTTGAAGCTGCTTGTCTTTGTGGGAGTTATGGTGTGGCTTGTTGACCTTGAAGCTGCTTGTCTTTGTGGGAGTTACAATGGACTTTAAAGAAGTTGTTTGAATAAATGATGTGTAAAATTGTTTAGTATTTCTGATGTCTCGCTGAGATCAGTCCTGTTATGTTTAGTTTGTAGTGTTAGTCCCGTGGCCCCTGAGTTGCTGGTTTTGAGTGCTGGTGTTGAGTGCTGGTGCTGAGTGCTGGTGTTGAGTGCTGAGTAACAAGGACATAAGAACATAAGAATAAAGGTAATTGCAGAGGGCCTATTGCCACATACGAGGCAGCTCCTATTTATAACCACCCAATCCCACTCATATACATGTCTAACTCACGTTTAAAACAATCAAGGGACCCCACCTCCACCACGCCACGTGGCAACTAGTTTCCGAAATCAACAACCCTGTTACCGAACCAGTATTTACCCAGGTCTTTCCTAAATCTAAACTTATCCAATATATACCTATCGTTTCGTGTTCTGTCTTGTGTTGACACTTTTAATACCCCTATTAATATCCCCTTTGTTATGACTATTCATTCACTTGTAAACCTCTATCATGTCACCCATAACTCTTCGCCTTTCTAGAGAATTTAAATTAAGCTTTGTCAATCTTACTTCATATGACAGGTTTTTATTTTGAGGGATTAACTTTGTCATCATATGCTAGACGCGTTCTAGTGAATTTATATACATTCTATAATACGGCGACCAAAACTGAACTGCATAATCTAAATGGGGCCTAACCAGAGCAAGATATTGCTGAAGAACAACACCACGAATCTTATTAGTAATGCTTCGATTAATAAATCTCATTGTCCTATTAGTCTTATTACGAATATTTATGCATTTATTTTTTGGATTTAAATTCTTACTAATCATAACTCCCTGATCCCTTTCGCAATCCGACTTCGCAATTTTAATACCATCTAGCTTGTATCTTGAAACTCTATCATCATTACCTAGCCTCAAAACCTTACATTTATCAGCATTAAACTGCATCTGCCAATCTTTTGACCATTTCAAAACCCTATTTAGATCGACTTGAAGTGATAGTGAGTATTTTTCCGTGTTTATTTCCATCCTGATTTTGTATAATCGGAAAATTTGCAAATATTGCTACTCAAACCTGAATCTAAATCATTTATAAATATTATAAATAACAAAGTTCCCAGGACAGAGCCTTGAAGCACTCCACTTTCAACATTTTCCCACTCTGACTTAACCCCATGTATACTAACTCTCTGCAGGCGATGAGTCACAATAACCTGGCTGAAGTATGTTGACCAGACCACACACTAGAAAGTGAAGGGACGACGACGTTTCGGTCCTCCCTGGACCATTCTCACAATCAATCATTACAATCGACTTGAGAATGGTCCAGGACGGACCGAAACGTAGTCGTCCCTTCACTTTCTAGTGTGTGGTCTAGTCAACATACTAACTCTCTGTTGACCAGACCACACACTAGAAGGTGAAGGGACGACGACGTTTCGGTCCGTCCTGGACCATTCTCAAGTCGATTCAACATACTTTAGCCACGTTATTGTGACTCATCGCCTGCATACTAACTCTGTTTCCTTTGCTATAGCCGTGCCCTAATCTAACTTAATATAGCACTCCCAATACCTCAATCAATAACTTTAATCAGTCTTTTCATGTGGCACTGTATCAAAAGCTTTACTAATGTCAAGGTACACACCATCACAATCCTTATCATTATCAACTGCCTCAACTATGCTGGAATAAAATGATAGCAAATTTGTTAAACATGAACGGCCATTTGTAAACCATGTTGTGAATCATTTATTAATTTATGTTTTTCAAGATGAGGACGAATTGTATTTACAATTATCGATTCAAGTAACTTTCCCACAATAGACATTGGCCGATAGTTTGACGCAAGTGATCTATCTCCTTTCTTAAAAATTGGTACCACATTACCAACCTTCCATGACTCTGGCAACTCTGCCTGACTCTATATTGATTTATTAAATATGGTAGACAGTGGCTCGCAAAGCTCCTCACTGCATTCTTTAAGCACCCTGGCAAACACTTCATCCGGCCATGACGATCTGTATGGTTTGAGTTTTACTATTTGTTTGATAACATCCTCCCTGGTAACTGCTAAACTAGTCAACCCGTCTTCGTCCCCACCCACATAGACTTGTTCGGCTGAAGGCATATTGTTAAGTTCCTCTTTAGTAAATACAGATATAAAATATTTATTAAACATACTACTCATCACTTCGTCATTATTCGTTATCTGACCTGTCTCAATTTTTAATTAGTTTTTTATCCATTAACTAAACTCTGCTCGTTATAACTGAAAAAAACTTTAGGATTTGTCTTTCCTTGTCCTGCTATGCGAACTTCATAGTTTCTTTTTGCTTTTCTTATCTCTTTTTTTTTCATTTCTATCCAGTTGTACGAATTCTTGTTCTAAACTGAATTCCCCATTCTTAATCCGTTTGTTCCACGCTCTCTTTTTACCTATAAGGTTCTTCAGATCCTTTGTTATCTATTTCGGGTCAGTAGTATTCGACCTATTAAATTTGTATGGTATACTACGTTCCTGTGCTTTCCTTAGAATGTATTTAAATAAGTTATATTTTGAATCCACATCGAAATCCCTTTTTACATCACCCATCACTGGGTTCATGTCTCTCCAAGACCGGCTCACCCCCATGCCCAGGACTTTCCAATCTATTTTACCCCAAAAATTTCTTAGGCTATTAAAATCAGCTTATCGAAAATCTGGCACTTTAACTAAATTTTTTTCGTACAAATCTACTCCATTCTATGCTAAATCGGATTGTGGTGATGAGTGCTGAGTACCAACACTCAAAACGGTGCTGAGTGTTGATGCTGAGTGTTGGTGCTGAGTACTGGTGCTGAGTGTTGATGCTGAGTGTTGGTGCTGAGTACTGGTGCTGAGTGTTGGTGCTGAGTACTGGTGCTGAATATTGGTGCTGTGTGTTGGTGCTGAATGTTGGTGCTGAGTGTTGGTGTTGTGTGTTGGTGCTGAGTGTTGGTGCTGAGTGTTGGTGCTGAGTGTTGGTGCTGAATGTTGGTGCTGAGTGTTGGTGCTGAGTACTGGTGCTGAGTGTTGGTGCTGAGTACTGGTGCTGAGTGTTGGTGCTGAGTACTGGTGCTGAGTGTCGGTGCTAAGTGTTGGTGCTGAGTGTTGGTGTTGAGTGTTGGTGCTGAGTGTTGGTGCTGAGTGTTGGTGCTGAGTGTTGATGCTGAGTGTTGGTGCTGAATGTTGGTGCTGAGTGTTGGTGTTGAGTGTTGGTGCTGAGTGTTGGTGCTGAGTGTTGGTGCTGAGTGTTGGTGCTGAGTGTTGGTGCTGAGTGTTGGTGTTGAGTGTTGGTGCTGAGTGTTGGTGCTGAGTGTTGATGCTGAGTGTTGGTATTGAGTGTTCGTGTTGTGTTGGTGCTGAGTGTTGGTGCTGAGTGTTGGTGTTGTGTTGGTGCTGAGTGTTGGTGCTGAGTGTTGGTGTTGAGTGTTCGTGTTGTGTTGGTGCTGAGTGTTGGTGTTGAGTGTTGGTGCTGAGTGTTGGTGCTGTGTGTTGGTGCTGAGTGTTGGTGCTGAATGTTGGTGCTGAGTGTTGGTGTTGAGTGTTGGTGTTGAGTGTTCGTGCTGTGTTGGTGCTGAGTGTTGGTGTTGAGTGTTGATGCTAAGTGTTGATGCTGAGTGTTGGTGTTGAGTGTTGGTGTTGTGTGTTGGTGCTGAGTGTTGGTGCTAAGTGTTGGTGCTGTGTGTTCGTGTTGTGTTGGTGCTGAGTGTTCGTGCTGTGTTGGTGCTCAGTGCTGGTGCTGAGTGTTGGTGCAGAGAGTTGATGCTGGGTGTTGATGCTGAGTGTTGGTGCTGAGTGTTGGTGCTGAGTGTTGATGCTGAGTGTTGATGCTGAGTGTTGGTGCTGAGTGTTGATGCTGAGTGTTGATGCTGAGTATTGGTGCTGAGTGTTGGTGCTGAGTGTTGGTGCTGAGTGTTGAGTGCTGGGTGTTGATGCTGAGTGTTGATGCTGAGTGTTGATGCTGAGTGTTGATGCTGAGTGTTGGTGCTGAGTGTTGGTGCTGAGTGTTGGTGCTGAGTGTTGGTGCTGAGTGTTGGTGCTGAGTGTTGGTGCTAAGTGTTGGTGCTGAGTGTTGGTGATGAGTGTTGGTGTTGAGTGTTGGTGCTGAGTGTTGGTGCTTAGTGTTGGTGTTGAGTGTTGGTGCTGAGTGTTGGTGCTGAGTGTTGGTGCTGAGTGTTGGTGTTGAGTGTTGGTGTTGAGTGTTGGTGTTGAGTGTTGGTGATGAGTGTTGATGCTGTGTGTTGATGCTGATTGTCTGTGCTTAGTGTTGGTGTTGAGTGTTGATGCTGAGTGTTGGTGCTGAGTGTTGATGCTGAGTGTTGGTGCTGAGTGTTGCTGCTGAGTGTTGATGCTGAGTGTTGGTGCTTAGTGTTGGTGCTGAGTGTTGGTGCTGAGTGTTGATGCTGGGTGTTGATGCTGAGTGTTGATGCTGAGTGTTGATGCTGAGTGTTGATGCTGAGTATTGGTGCTGAGTGTTGATGCTGAGTGTTGATGCTGAGTGTTGATGCTGAGTATTGGTGCTGAGTGTTGGTGCTTAGTGTTGGTGTTGAATGTTGGTGCTGAGTGTTGGTGCTGAGTGTTGGTGCTGAGTGTTGGTGTTGAGTGTTGGTGTTGAGTGTTGGTGTTGAGTGTTGGTGATGAGTGTTGATGCTGTGTGTTAATGCTGATTGTCTGTGCTTAGTGTTGGTGTTGAGTGTTGATGCTGAGTGTTGGTGCTGAGTGTTGATGCTGAGTGTTGGTGCTGAGTGTTGGTGCTGAGTGTTGCTGCTGAGTGTTGATGCTGAGTGTTGGTGCTTAGTGTTGGTGCTGAGTGTTGGTGCTGAGTGTTGGTGCTGAGTGTTGGTGCTGAGTGTTGGTGCTGAGTGTTGGTGCTGAGTGTTGATGCTGAGTGTTGGTGCTGAGTGTTGGTGCTGAGTGTTGTTGCTGAGTGTTGGTGCTGAGTGTTGTTGCTGAGTGTTGGTGCTGAGTGCTGATGCTGAGTGTTGGTGCTGAGTGTTGGTGCTGAGTGTTGGTGCTGAGTGTTGGTGCTGAGTGTTGGTGCTGAGTGTTGATGCTGAGTGTTGGTGTTGAGTGTTGGTGCTGAGTGTTGGTGCTGAGTTTGGGTGTTAAGTGTTGGTGCTGAGTGTTGGTGTTGAGTGTTGGTGCTGAGTGTTGGTGCTGAGTGTTAGTGTTGAGTGTTGGTGCTGAGTGTTGGTGTTGAGTGTTGGTGCTGAGTGTTGGTGCTGAGTGTTGGTGCTGAGTGTTGATGCTGAGTGTTGGTGCTGAGTGTTGGTGCTGAGTGTTGGTGTTGAGTGTTGGTGCTGAGTGTTAGTGCTTAGTGTTGGTGCTAAGTGTTGATGCTGAGTGTTGGTGTTGAGTGTTGGTGCTGAGTGTTAGTGCTTAGTGTTGGTGCTGAGTGTTGATGCTGAATGTTGGTGCTGAGTGTTGATGCTGAGTGTTGGTGTTGAGTGTTAGTGCTTAGTGTTGGTGCTGAGTGTTGATGCTGAGTGTTGGTGTTGAGTGTTGGTGCTGGGTGTTAGTGCTTAGTGTTGGTGCTGAGTGTTGGTGCTGAGTGTTGATGCTGAGTGTTGGTGCTGTGTGTTGATGCTGAGTGTTGGTGCTGAGTGTTGGTGCTGAGTGTTGGTGCTGAGTGTTGGTGCTGAGTGTTGGTGCTGAGTGTTGGTGCTGAGTGTTGGTGCTGAGTGTTGATGCTGAGTGTTGGTGCTGAGTGTTGGTGCTGAGTGTTGATGCTGAGTGTTGATGCTGAGTGTTGATGCTGAGTGTTGATGCTGAGTGTTGGTGCTGAGTGTTGATGCTGAGTGTTAGTGCTTAGTGTTGGTGCTGAGTGTTAGTGCTGTGTGTTGGTGCTGAGTGTTAGTGCTGAGTGTTGATGCTGAGTGTTGGTGCTGAGTGTTGGTGCTGAGTGTTAGTGCTTAGTGTTGGTGCTGAGTGTTAGTGCTGTGTGTTAGTGCTTAGTGTTGGTGCTGAGTGTTAGTGCTGTGTGTTGGTGCTGAGTGTTGGTGCTGAGTGTTGGTGCTGAGTGTTGGTGCTGAGTGTTGGTGCTGAGTGTTGGTGCTGAGTGTTGGTGCTGAGTGTTGGTGCTGAGTGTTGGTGCTGTGTGTTGGTGCTGAGTGTTGGTGCTGTGTGTTGGTGCTGAGTGTTAGTGCTTAGTGTTGGTGTTGAGTGTTGGTGCTGAGTGTTGGTGCTGAGTGTTGGTGCTGAGTGTTGATGCTGAGTGTTGGTGTTGAGTGTTGGTGCTGAGTGTTGGTGCTGAGTGTTGTGCTGAGTGTTGGTGCTGAGTGTTGGTGCTGAGTGTTAGTGTTGAGTGTTGGTGCTGAGTGTTAGTGTTGAGTGTTGGTGCTGAGTGTTGGTGCTGAGTGTTGGTGCTGAGTGTTGGTGCTGAGTGTTGGTGCTGAGTGTTGGTGCTGAGTGTTGGTGTTGAGTGTTGGTGCTGAGTGTTAGTGCTTAGTGTTGGTGCTAAGTGTTGATGCTGAGTGTTGGTGTTGAGTGTTGGTGCTGAGTGTTAGTGCTTAGTGTTGGTGCTGAGTGTTGATGCTGAGTGTTGGTGCTGAGTGTTGATGCTGAGTGTTGGTGTTGAGTGTTAGTGCTTAGTGTTGGTGCTGAGTGTTGGTGCTGAGTGTTGTGTTGAGTGTTGGTGCTGGGTGTTAGTGCTTAGTGTTGGTGCTGAGTGTTGGTGCTGAGTGTTGATGCTGAGTGTTGGTGCTGTGTGTTGATGCTGAGTGTTGGTGCTGAGTGTTGGTGCTGAGTGTTGGTGCTGAGTGTTGGTGCTGAGTGTTGGTGCTGAGTGTTGGTGCTGAGTGTTGGTGCTGAGTGTTGGTGCTGAGTGTTTGATGCTGAGTGTTGGTGCTGAGTGTTGGTGCGGTGTTGGTGCTGTGAGTGTTATGCTGAGTGTTTGAGCTGAGTGTTGGTGCTGAGTGTTGGTGCTGAGTGTTGGTGCTGAGTGTTGGTGCTGAGTGTTGGGTGCTGGGTGTTAGTGCTTAGTGTTGGTGCTGAGTGTTGGTGCTGAGTGTTGATGCTGAGTGTTGGTGCTGTGTGTTGATGCTGAGTGTTGGTGCTGAGTGTTGTGCTGAGTGTTGGTGCTGAGTGTTGGTGCTGAGTGTTGAGTGTGGCTGAGTGTTGGTGCTGAGTGTTGGTGCTGAGAGTGTTGATGCTGAGTGTTGATGCTGAGTGTTGGTGCTGAGTGTTGAGTGCTGTGAGTGTTGGTGCTGAGTGTTAGTGCTGTGTGTTGGTGCTGAGTGTTAGTGCTGAGTGTTGATGCTGAGTGTTGGTGCTGAGTGTTGGTGCTGAGTGTTAGTGCTTAGTGTTGGTGCTGAGTGTTAGTGCTGTGTGTTGAGTGCTTAGTGTTGGTGCTGAGTGTTAGTGCTGTGTGTTGGTGCTGAGTGTTGGTGCTGGTGTTGGTGCTGAGTGTTGGTGCTGAGTGTTAGTGTGCTGAGTGTTGGTGGAGTGTTGGTGCTGAGTGTTGGTGCTGAGTGCTGGTGCTGTGTGTTGGTGCTGGGTGTTGGTGCTGTGTGTTGGTGCTGAGTGTTAGTGCTTAGTGTTGGTGTTGAGTGTTGGTGCTGAGTGTTGGTGCTGAGTGTTGGTGCTGAGTGTTGATGCTGAGTGTTGGTGTTGAGTGTTGGTGCTGAGTGTTGGTGCTGAGTGTTGTGTTGAGTGTTGGTGCTGAGTGTTGGTGCTGAGTGTTAGTGTTGAGTGTTGGTGCTGAGTGTTAGTGTTGAGTGTTGGTGCTGAGTGTTGGTGCTGAGTGTTGGTGCTGAGTGTTGATGGCTGAGTGTTGGTGCTGATGTTGGTGCTGAGTGTTGGTGTTGAGTGTTGGTGCTGAGTGTTAGTGCTTAGTGTTGGTGCTAAGTGTTGATGCTGAGTGTTGGTGTTGAGTGTTGGTGCTGAGTGTTAGTGCTTAGTGATGGTGCTGAGTGTTGATGCTGATGTTGGTGCTGAGTGTTGATGCTGAGTGTTGGTGTTGAGTGTTAGTGCTTAGTGTTGGTGCTGAGTGTTGATGCTGAGTGTTGGTGTTGAGTGTTGGTGCTGGGTGTTAGTGCTTAGTGTTGGTGCTGAGTGTTGGTGCTGAGTGTTGATGCTGAGTGTTGGTGCTGTGTGTTGATGCTGAGTGTTGGTGCTGAGTGTGGTGCTGAGTGTTGGTGCTGAGTGTTGGTGCTGAGTGTTGGTGCTGAGTGTTGGTGCTGAGTGTTGGTGCTGAGTGTTGATGCTGAGTGTTGGTGCTGAGTGTTGGTGCTGAGTGTTGATGCTGAGTGTTGATGCTGAGTGTTGATGCTGAGTGTTGATGCTGAGTGTTGGTGCTGAGTGTTGATGCTGAGTGTTAGTGCTTAGTGTTGGTGCTGAGTGTTAGTGCTGTGTGTTGGTGCTGAGTGTTAGTGCTGAGTGTTGGTGCTGAGTGTTGGTGCTGAGTGTTGGTGCTGAGTGTTGGTGTTGAGTTGGTGCTGAGTGTTAGTGCTTAGTGTTGTGCTGAGTGTTGTGCTGTGTGTTGGTGCTGAGTGTTGGTGCTGTGTGTTGGTGCTGAGTGTTGGTGCTGAGTGTTAGTGCTGAGTGTTGGTGCTGAGTGTTGGTGCTAAGTGTTGGTGCTGAGTGTTGGTGTGAGTGTTGGTGTGTGTGTTGGTGCTGAGTGTTAGTGCTGTGTGTTGGTGCTGAGTGTTGGTGCTGAGTGTTGGTGTTGAGTGTTGGTGTGTGTGTTGGTGCTGAGTGTTAGTGCTGAGTGTTGGTGCTGAGTGTTGGTGCTGAGTGTTGGTGCTGAGTTTAGTGCTGATTGTTGGTGCTGAGTGTTGGTGCTGAGTGTTGGTGCTGAGTGTTGGTGTTGAGTTGGTGCTGAGTGTTAGTGCTGTGTGTTGGTGCTGAGTGTTGGTGCTGAGTGTTGGTGCTGAGTGTTGGTGCTGAGTGTTGGTGCTGAGTGTTGGTGTGAGTGTTGGTGGAGTGTTGGTGCTGAGTGTTGGTGCTGAGTGTTGATGCTGAGTGTCAGTGCTTAGTGTTGTGCTGAGTGTTAGTGCTTAGTGTTGTGCTGAGTGTGGTGCTGAGTGTTGGTGCTGAGTGTTGGTGCTGAGTGTTGGTGCTGAGTGTTGGGCTGAGTTTGGTGCTGAGTGTTGGTGCTGAGTGTTGGTGCTGAGTGTTGGTCTTAGTGTTGGTGCTGAGTGTTGGTGCTTAGTGTTGGTGCTGAGTGTTGGTGCTGAGTGTTGGTGCTGAGTGTTGTGGTTGAGTGTTGGTGCTGAGTGTTGGTGCTGAGTTTTGGTGTTAGTGTTGGTGCTGAGTGTTGTGGTTGAGTGTTGGTGCTGAGTGTTGGTGCTGAGTGTTAGTGTTGAGTGTTGGTGCTGAGTGTTGGTGTTGAGTGTTGGTGTTGAGTGTTGGTGCTGAGTGTTAGTGCTTAGTGTAGTGTTGATGCTGAGTGTTGGTGTTGAGTGTTGGTGCTGAGGTTAGTGCTTAGTGATGGTGCTGAGTGTTGATGCTGATGTTGGTGCTGAGTGTTGATGCTGAGTGTTGGTGTTGAGTGTTAGTGCTTAGTGTTGGTGCTGAGTTTGATGCTGAGTGTTGGTGTTGAGTGTTGGTGCTGGGTGTTAGTGCTTAGTGTTGGTGCTGAGTGTTGGTGCTGAGTGTTGATGCTGAGTGTTGGTGCTGAGTGTTTGGTGCTGAGTGTTGGTGCTGAGTGTTGGTGCTGAGTGTTGGTGCTGAGTGTTGGTGCTGAGTGTTGGTGCTGAGTGTTGATGCTGAGTGTTGGTGCTGAGTGTTGGTGTGAGTGTTGATGCTGAGTGTTGATGCTGAGTGTTGATGCTGAGTGTTGATGCTGAGTGTTGGTGCTGAGTGTTGATGCTGAGTGTTAGTGCTTAGTGTTGGTGCTGAGTGTTAGTGCTGTGTGTTGGTGCTGAGTGTTAGTGCTGAGTGTTGGTGCTGAGTGTTGGTGCTGAGTGTTGGTGCTGAGTGTTGGTGCTGAGTGTTGGTGCTGAGTGTTGGTGCTGAGTGTTAGTGCTTAGTGTTGGTGCTGAGTGTTAGTGCTGTGTGTTGGTGCTGAGTGTTGGTGCTGTGTGTTGGTGCTGAGTGTTGGTGCTGAGTGTGTAGTGCTGAGTGTTGGTGCTGAGTGTTGGTGCTAAGTGTTGGTGCTGAGTGTTGGTGTTGAGTGTTGGTGATGTGTGTTGGTGCTGAGTGTTAGTGCTGTGTGTTGGTGCTGAGTGTTGGTGCTGAGTGTTGGTGTTGAGTGTTGGTGATGTGTGTTGGTGCTGAGTGTTAGTGCTGAGTGTTGGTGCTGAGTGTTGGTGCTGAGTGTTGGTGCTGGGTATTAGTGCGAGTGTTGGTGCTGAGTGTTGGTGCTGAGTGTGGTGTGTGTTGTGCTGTGTTGGTGCTGTGTGTTGGTGCTGAGTGTTAGTGCTTAGTGTTGGTGCTGAGTGTTGGTGCTGAGTGTTGGTGCTGTGTGTTGGTGTTGAGTGTTGTGCTGTGTGTTGGTGCTGAGTGTTGGTGCTGAGTGTTGGTGCTGAGTGTTAGTGCTGAGTGTTTGGTAGCTGAGTGTTAGTGCTGAGTGTTGGTGCTGAGTGTTGGTGTTGAGTGTTGATGCTGAGTGTTGGTGCTGAGTGTTGGTGCTGAGTGTTGGTGCTGAGTGTTAGTGCTGAGTGTTGGTGCTGAGTGTTGAGTGCTGAGTGTTGGTGCTGAGTGTTGGTGCTGAGTGTTGGTGCTGAGTGTTGGTGCTGAGTGTTGGTGCTGAGTGTTGGTGCAGAGTGTTGGTGCTGAGTGTTGGTGCTTAGTGTTGGTGCTGAGTGTTGAGTGCTGAGTGTTAGTGCTGAGTGTTGGTGCTGAGTGTTGGTGCTGAGTGGTAGTGCTGAGTGTTGGTGCTGAGTGTTGGTGCTAGAGTGTTGGTGCTGAGTGTTGGTGCTGAGTGTTGGTGCTGAGTGTTGGTGCTGAGTGTTGGTGCTGAGTGTTTGTGCTTAGTGTTGGTGTGGTGTT
>WNGS01077042.1:67426-82984 GCA_020271785.1 Procambarus virginalis | reverse complement strand
TTGTGCTGAGTGTTGGTGCTGAGTGTTGGTGCTGAGTGTTGGTGCTGAGTGTTTGTGCTGAGTGTTGGTGCTGAGTGTTGGTGCTGAGTGTTGGTGCTGAGTGTTGGTGCTGAGTGTTGGTGCTGAGTGTTGGTGCTGAGTGTTGGTGCTGAGTGTTGGTGCTGAGTGTTGGTGCTGAGTGTTGGTGCTGATGTGTTGCTTAGTGTTGGTGCTGTGTTGGTGCTGAGTGTTGGTGCTGAGTGTTGGTGCTGAGTGTTGGTGCTGAGTGTTGGTGCTGAGTGTTGGTGCTTAGTGTTGGTGCTGAGTGTTGGTGCTGAGTGTTGGTGCTGAGTGTTGGTGCTGAGTGTTGGTGCTGAGTGTTGGTGCTGAGTGTTTGTGCTGAGTGTTGGTGCTGAGTGTTGGTGCTGAGTGTTGGTGCTGAGTGTTGGTGCTGAGTGTTGGTGCTGAGTGTTGGTGCTGAGTGTTGGTGCTGAGTGTTGGTGCTGAGTGTTGGTGCTGAGTGTTGGTGCTGAGTGTTGTGCTGAGTGTTGGTGCTGAGTGTTGGTGCTGAGTGTTGGTGCTGAGTGTTGGTGCTGAGTGTTGGTGCTGAGTGTTGGTGCTGAGTGTTGGTGCTGAGTGTTGGTGCTGAGTGTTGGTGCTGAGTGTTGGTGCTGAGTGTTGGTGCTGAGTGTTGGTGCTGAGTGTTGGTGCTGAGTGTTGGTGCTGAGTGTTGGTGCTGAGTGTTGGTGCTGAGTGTTGGTGCTGAGTGTTGGTGCTGAGTGTTGGTGCTGAGTGTTGGTGCTGAGTGTTGGTGCTGAGTGTTGGTGCTGAGTGTTGTGCTGAGTGTTGGTGCTGAGTGTTGGTGCTGAGTGTTGGTGCTGAGTGTTGGTGCTGAGTGTTGGTGCTGAGTGTTGGTGCTGAGTGTTGGTGCTGAGTGTTGTGCTGAGTGTTGGTGCTGAGTGTTGGTGCTGAGTGTTGGTGCTGAGTGTTGGTGCTGAGTGTTGGTGCTGAGTGTTGGTGCTGAGTGTTGGTGCTGAGTGTTGGTGCTGAGTGTTGGTGCTGAGTGTTGGTGCTGAGTGTTGGTGCTGAGTGTTGGTGCTGAGTGTTGGTGCTGAGTGTTGGTGCTGAGTGTTGGTGCTGAGTGTTGGTGCTGAGTGTTGGTGCTGAGTGTTGGTGCTGAGTGTTGGTGCTGAGTGTTGGTGCTGAGTGTTGGTGCTGAGTGTTGGTGCTGAGTGTTGGTGCTGAGTGTTGGTGCTGAGTGTTGGTGCTGAGTGTTGGTGCTGAGTGTTGGTGCTGAGTGTTGGTGCTGAGTGTTGGTGCTGAGTGTTGGTGCTGAGTGTTGGTGCTGAGTGTTGGTGCTGAGTGTTGGTGCTGAGTGTTGGTGCTGAGTGTTGGTGCTGAGTGTTGGTGCTGAGTGTTGGTGCTGAGTGTTGGTGCTGAGTGTTGGTGCTGAGTGTTGGTGCTGAGTGTTGGTGCTGAGTGTTGGTGCTGAGTGTTGGTGCTGAGTGTTGGTGCTGAGTGTTGGTGCTGAGTGTTGGTGCTGAGTGTTGGTGCTGAGTGTTGGTGCTGAGTGTTGGTGCTGAGTGTTGGTGCTGAGTGTTGGTGCTGAGTGTTGGTGCTGAGTGTTGGTGCTGAGTGTTGGTGCTGAGTGTTGGTGCTGAGTGTTGGTGCTGAGTGTTGGTGCTGAGTGTTGGTGCTGAGTGTTGGTGCTGAGTGTTGGTGCTGAGTGTTGGTGCTGAGTGTTGGTGCTGAGTGTTGGTGCTGAGTGTTGGTGCTGAGTGTTGGTGCTGAGTGTTGGTGCTGAGTGTTGGTGCTGAGTGTTGGTGCTGAGTGTTGGTGCTGAGTGTTGGTGCTGAGTGTTGGTGCTGAGTGTTGGTGCTGAGTGTTGGTGCTGAGTGTTGGTGCTGAGTGTTGGTGCTGAGTGTTGGTGCTGAGTGTTGGTGCTGAGTGTTGGTGCTGAGTGTTGGTGCTGAGTGTTGGTGCTGAGTGTTGGTGCTGAGTGTTGGTGCTGAGTGTTGGTGCTGAGTGTTGGTGCTGAGTGTTGGTGCTGAGTGTTGGTGCTGAGTGTTGGTGCTGAGTGTTGGTGCTGAGTGTTGGTGCTGAGTGTTGGTGCTGAGTGTTGGTGCTGAGTGTTGGTGCTGAGTGTTGGTGCTGAGTGTTGGTGCTGAGTGTTGGTGCTGAGTGTTGGTGCTGAGTGTTGGTGCTGAGTGTTGGTGCTGAGTGTTGGTGCTGAGTGTTGGTGCTGAGTGTTGGTGCTGAGTGTTGGTGCTGAGTGTTGGTGCTGAGTGTTGGTGCTGAGTGTTGGTGCTGAGTGTTGGTGCTGAGTGTTGGTGCTGAGTGTTGGTGCTGAGTGTTGGTGCTGAGTGTTGGTGCTGAGTGTTGGTGCTGAGTGTTGGTGCTGAGTGTTGGTGCTGAGTGTTGGTGCTGAGTGTTGGTGCTGAGTGTTGGTGCTGAGTGTTGGTGCTGAGTGTTGGTGCTGAGTGTTGGTGCTGAGTGTTGGTGCTGAGTGTTGGTGCTGAGTGTTGGTGCTGAGTGTTGGTGCTGAGTGTTGGTGCTGAGTGTTGGTGCTGAGTGTTGGTGCTGAGTGTTGTGTGCTGAGTGTTGGTGCTGAGTGTTGTGCTGAGTGTTGGTGCTGAGTGTTGGTGCTGAGTGTTGGTGCTGAGTGTTGTGCTGAGTGTTGGTGCTGAGTGTTGGTGCTGAGTGTTGGTGCTGAGTGTTGGTGCTGAGTGTTGGTGCTGAGTGTTGGTGCTGAGTGTTGGTGCTGAGTGTTGGTGCTGAGTGTTGTGCTGAGTGTTGTGCTGAGTGTTGGTGCTGAGTGTTGGTGCTGAGTGTTGGTGCTGAGTGTTGGTGCTGAGTGTTGTGCTGAGTGTTGGTGCTGAGTGTTGGTGCTGAGTGTTGGTGCTGAGTGTTGGTGCTGAGTGTTGGTGCTGAGTGTTTGTGCTGAGTGTTGGTGCTGAGTGTTGGTGCTGAGTGTTGGTGCTGAGTGTTGGTGCTGAGTGTTGGTGCTGAGTGTTGGTGCTGAGTGTTGGTGCTGAGTGTTGGTGCTGAGTGTTGGTGCTGAGTGTTGGTGCTGAGTGTTGGTGCTGAGTGTTGGTGCTGAGTGTTGGTGCTGAGTGTTGGTGCTGAGTGTTGGTGCTGAGTGTTGGTGCTGAGTGTTGGTGCTGAGTGTTGGTGCTGAGTGTTGGTGCTGAGTGTTGGTGCTGAGTGTTGGTGCTGAGTGTTGGTGCTGAGTGTTGGTGCTGAGTGTTGGTGCTGAGTGTTGTGCTGAGTGTTTGTTGAGTGTTGGTGCTGAGTGTGGTGTTGAGTGTTGGTGCTGAGTGTTGGTGCTGAGTGTTGGTGCTGAGTGTTGGTGCTGAGTGTTGGTGCTGATGTTGTGGTGCTGAGTGTTTGTGTGCTGAGTGTTGGTGCTGAGTGTTGGTGCTGAGTGTTAGTGCTGAGTGTTGGTGCTGAGTGTTGGTGCTGAGTGTTGGTGCTGAGTGTTGGTGCTGAGTGTTGGTGCTGTGTGTTGGTGCTGAGTGTTGTTCTTAGTGTTGGTGCTGAGTGTTTGTGCTGAGTGTTGGTGCTGAGTGTTTGTGCTGAGTGTTGGTGCTGAGTGTTGGTGCTGAGTGTTGGTGCTGAGTGTTGGTGCTGAGTGTTGGTGCTGAGTGTTGGTGCTGAGTGTTGGTGCTGAGTGTNTCCACCCCTTGTGTCCCATCCCTTGTGTTCCACCCCTCGTGTCCCACCCCTCGTGTCCCACCCCTCGTGTCCCACCCCTTGTGTCCCATCCCTTGTGTCACACCTCGTGTTCCACCCCTTGTGTCCCACCCCTTGTGTCCCATCCCTTGTGTCCCACCCCTCGTGTCCACCCCTTGTGTCCCACCCTTGTGTCCATCCCTTGTGTCCCACCCCTCGTGTTCCACCCCTTGTGTCTCCCCTAGTGTCCAACCTTGGGTCCCATCCTTTGTGCCCCACACTTTTGTCTTAACCTTGGTCCCATCCCTTGTGTCCTATCCCTGTGTCCCATCCATTGGTGGCACCACTTGTGTCCTACCCCGTTTGTCCCACACCTTGTACTCACCTAATTATACTCAGCTAATTATGCTTGCGGGGGTTGAGCTCTGGCTCTTTAGTCCCGCCTCTCAACCGTCAATCAACTGATGTACAGATTCCTGGGCTCTATCATATCTACACTTGAAACTGTGTATGGAGTCAGCCTCCACCACATCACTTCCTAATGCATTCAATCTGTTAACTACTTTCCCACTGAAAAAGTTCTTTCTAACGTCCCTGTGGCTCATTTGCGTACTCAGTTTCCACCTGTGTCCTCTTGTTCGCGTACCACTCGTGTTAAATAGTTTTCTTTATCTACCCTGTCAATTCCTCTGAGATTTTTGTAGGTAGTGATCATGTCTCCCTTTACCCTTGTGTTTTCTAGTGTCGTGAGGTGCATTTCTCGCTGCCTTTCTTCGTAACTCATGCCTCTTAGTTCTCGGACTAGCCTAGTGGCATATTTCTGAACTTTTTCCAGCTTCGCCTTATGCTTGACAAGGTACGGGCTCCATGCTGGGGCCGTATACTCCAGGATTAGTCCTACATATGTGGTATACAAGGTTCTAAATGATTCCTTACACAGGCTCCTGAAGGTAGTTCTGATGTTAGCCAGCCTCGCATGCGCCGCAGATGTTTGAAGTTGGTTTCAGGAGACAGGGTTGGTGTGATATCAACTCCTAGATTCTTCTCACTGTCCGTTTCATGAAGGACTTCATCTCCCATTCGGAACCTGTGTCTGGCCTCCTGTTTCCAGTGCCTAGTTTCATTGCCTTACATTTACTCGTGTTGAACTTTAGTAGCCATTTGTTGGACCATTCATATAGTCTGTTTAGGTCATCTTGTAATCTCATACTGTCTTCCTCCGTCTTAATCCTCCTCATAAATTTTGCATCATCAGCAAACAATGAGAGGAATGATTCTATATCATCTGGAAGATCATTTACATATAAAAGAAACAGTATGGGTCGAAGGACTGAACCCTGCTTTTCCATTGGTGCGAACCCTGCGAACCACTGGTTCGCAGTGGTCTCGCCACTCTGAGACCTGGCCCCTTACAGTGACTCGCTGCCTTCTGTTACTTAGGTACTCCCTTGTCCAATGGAGTACCTTCCTTTTCACTCCTGCCTGCATCTCCAGCTTTCGTACTAGTCTCTGGTGTGGCTCTGTGTCAAAGGTTTTCTGGCAATCCAAAAATATACAGTCTGCCCACCCTCTCTTTCTTGTCTGATTCTTGTTGCCTGATCGTAGAATTCAATTAATCCCGTGATGCATGACTTGCCATCCCTGAAACCATGTTGGTGTTGTGACACAAAGTTCCTTCGCTCCAGATGTCCCACTAGCTTTTTGCGCACAATTAGCTTGCGTGGTATGCAAGTTAGGGACACTGGCCTGTAGTTCAGTGCCTCCCGTCTATCCCTCTTTTGTATATCTGGACTACATAAGCTGATTTCCAAATTCTTGCAGTTCCTCTGTTGCCAGTGATTTGTTATACACTCCCTTGTGTCCCAACCTTGTGTTCCATCCCTTGTGTCCCACCCCTGTGTCCCACCCCTTGTGTCCCACCCCTTGAGTCCCATCCCTGGTCCCACCCTTGAGTCCCACCCCTTGTGTCCCATCTTTGGTCTCCCACCCTTGTGTCCCACCCTTGTGTCCCACCCTTGTGTCCCACCCCTTGTGTCCCACCCTTGAGTCCCACCCCATTGTGCCTCATCCCTTTTGTCCCACACCTTGTGACCCACCCCTTGTGTCCCACCCCTTGTGTCACACCCTTGTGCCCACCCCTTGAGTCCCACCCCATTGTGCCTCATCCCTTTTGTCCCAACCTTGTGACCCACCCCTTGTGTTCCATCCCTTGTGTCCAAACTTTGTGTCCATCCCTTGTGGCCCACTGCTGATGTTCTACACTTTGGTCCCACACCTTGTGTCCCACCCCTTGTGTCCCATCTTTGGTCTCCCACCCCTTGGGTCCCACCTTGTGTCCCACTACTTCTGTCCCATCCCTAGTGTCCATCCCTTGTGTCCCACACTTGTGTCCCACCCCTTATGTCCCTCCCTTGAGTCACACCCATTGTGACCCACCCCTTGTGTCCAACCACTTGTGTCTCATCCCCTGAGTCCCATCCCTTGGTCCCACCCCTTGTGTCCCACCCCTTGTGTCCCACCCCTTGTGTCCCACCCCTTGTGTCTCACCCCTCTGGTAACTACCAGAGATGCACATACGTCTGTATGCTAGAACATGTACGTGTGTGTGTGGAGAGGAGAGGAACATGTACGTGTGTGTGTGGAGAGGAGAGAAGCATGTACGTGTGTGTGTGGAGAGAGGAGAGGAGCATGTACGTGTGTGTGTGGAGAGGAGAGGAGCATGTACGTGTGCGTGTGGAGAGGAGAGGAGCATGTACGTGTGTGTGTGGAGAGGAGAGGGCGAGGCGGACGTACCCAGCGGAGAGCAGTGATCTGGTCGAGGAGGCCCATGTTGCCCGGCGCCTCGGGGATGCCCCGGCGAGGAAGCCTGGGGACAGAGAGCCAAGGACACGTCAGGAGGCGATACAGGTACTCAGGTCATGTAGGATGAGGATACTGGGGGGGGGGGAACTCATGCATGATGCTAGCCATCACAGTAAGGATGTTGACGATAGGAGTTGTAGTATCAATATTAACAATAAATTGTGATGTTGCATTTCACAGTCTCATCTAAATTTGGTAGACATAATTGAAGACAAGATTACTCACCCAGTGTTGCCAGACGGTACTGGACCACCACACTCACCCAGTGTTGCCAGACGGTACTGGACCACCACCACACACCAATGTTGCCAGACAGTAATGGACCACCACCACCACTCACCCAGTGTTGCCAGACGGTACTGGACCACCACCACTCACCCAGTGTTGCCAGACGGTACTGGACCACCACCACCACCACCACTCACCCAGTGTTGCCAGACGGTACTGGACCACCACCACTCACCCAGTGTTGCCAGACGGTACTGGACCACCACCACCACCACTCACCCAGTGTTGCCAGACGGTACTGGACCACCACCACCACACACCCAGTGTTGCCAGACGGTACTGGACCACCACCACCACCACCACCACTCACCCAGTGTTGCCAGACGGTACTGGACCACCACCACCACCACTCACCCAGTGTTGCCAGACGGTACTGGACCACCACCACACACCAGTGTTGCCAGACGGTAATGGACCACCACCACCACTCACCCAGTGTTGCCAGACGGTACTGGACCACCACCACTCACCCAGTGTTGCCAGACGGTACTGGACCACCACCACCACCACTCACCCAGTGTTGCCAGACGGTACTGGACCACCACCACACACCAGTGTTGCCAGACGGTAATGGACCACCACCACCACTCACCCAGTGTTGCCAGACGGTACTGGACCACCACCACCACACACCCAGTGTTGCCAGACGGTACTGGACCACCACCACCACCACCACTCACCCAGTGTTGCCAGACGGTACTGGACCACCACCACTCACCCAGTGTTGCCAGATGGTACTGGACCACCACCACCACCACTCACCCAGTGTTGCCAGATGGTACTGGTCCACCACCACCACCACTCACCCAGTGTTGCCAGACGGTACTGGACCACCACCACCACTCACCCAGTGTTGCCAGACGGTACTGGACCACCACCACTCACCCAGTGTTGCCAGACGGTACTGGACCACCACCACTCACCCAGTGTTGCCAGATGGTACTGGACCACCACCACCACCACTCACCCAGTGTTGCCAGACGGTACTGGACCACCACCACCACTCACCCAGTGTTGCCAGACGGTACTGACCACCACCACCACTCACCCAGTGTTGCCAGACGGTACTGGACCACCACCACCACACACCCAGTGTTGCCAGACGGTACTGGACCACCACCACCACCACCACTCACCCAGTGTTGCCAGACGGTACTGGACCACCACCACCACCACCACTCACCCAGTGTTGCCAACGGTACTGGACCACCACCACCACCACTCACCCAGTGTTGCCAGACGGTACTGGACCACCACCACTCACCCAGTGTTGCCAGACGGTACTGGACCACCACCACATACCAGTGTTGCCAGACGGTACTGGACCACCACCACCACTCACCCAGTGTTGCCAGACGGTACTGGACCACCACCACTCACCCAGTGTTGCCAGACGGTACTGGACCACCACCACACACCAGTGTTGCCAGACGGTACTGGACCACCACCACCACTCACCCAGTGTTGCCAGACGGTACTGGACCACCACCACCACTCACCCAGTGTTGCCAGACGGTACTGGACCACCACCACCACTCACCCAGTGTTGCCAGACGGTACTGGACCACCACCACCACTCACCCAGTGTTGCCAGACGGTACTGGACCACCACCACCACTCACCCAGTGTTGCCAGACGGTACTGGACCACCACCACCACTCACCCAGTGTTGCCAGACGGTACTGGACCACCACCACTCACCCAGTGTTGCCAGACGGTACTGGACCACCACCACTCACCCAGTGTTGCCAGACGGTACTGGACCACCACCACCACTCACCCAGTGTTGCCAGACGGTACTGGACCACCACCACCACTCACCCAGTGTTGCCAGACGGTACTGGACCACCACCACCACTCACCCAGTGTTGCCAGACGGTACTGGACCACCACCACACACCAGTGTTGCCAGACGGTACTGGACCACCACCACTCACCCAGTGTTGCCAGACGGTACTGGACCACCACCACTCACCCAGTGTTGCCAGACGGTACTGGACCACCACCACCACTCACCCAGTGTTGCCAGACGGTACTGGACCACCACCACACACCAGTGTTGCCAGACGGTACTGGACCACCACCACTCACCAGTGTTGCCAGACGGTACTGGACCACCACCACTCACCCAGTGTTGCCAGACGGTACTGGACCACCACCACCACTCACCCAGTGTTGCCAGACGGTACTGGACCACCACCACTCACCCAGTGTTGCCAGACGGTACTGGACCACCACCACCACACCCCCAGTGTTGCCAGACGGTACTGGACCACCACCACTCACCCAGTGTTGCCAGACGGTACTGGACCACCACCACCACTCACCCAGTGTTGCCAGACGGTACTGGACCACCACCACCACTCACCCAGTGTTGCCAGACGGTACTGGACCACCACCACTCACCCAGTGTTGCCAGACGGTACTGGACCACCACCACTCACCCAGTGTTGCCAGACGGTACTGGACCACCACCACTCACCCAGTGTTGCCAGACGGTACTGGACCACCACCACTCACCCAGTGTTGCCAGACGGTACTGGACCACCACCACACATCAGTGTTGCCAGACGGTACTGGACCACCACCACTCACCCAGTGTTGCCAGACGGTACTGGACCACCACCACCACTCACCCAGTGTTGCCAGACGGTACTGGACCACCACCACCACTCACCCAGTGTTGCCAGACGGTACTGGACCACCACCACTCACCCAGTGTTGCCAGACGGTACTGGACCACCACCACTCACCCAGTGTTGCCAGACGGTACTGGACCACCACCACCACTCACCCAGTGTTGCCAGACGGTACTGGACCACCACCACTCACCCAGTGTTGCCAGATGGTACTGGACCACCACCACTCACCCAGTGTTGCCAGACGGTACTGGACCACCACCACCACCACTCACCCAGTGTTGCCAGACGGTACTGGACCACCACCACCACTCACCCAGTGTTGCCAGACGGTACTGGACCACCACCACTCACCCAGTGTTGCCAGACGGTACTGGACCACCACCACTCACCCAGTGTTGCCAGACGGTACTGGACCACCACCACCACACACCAGTGTTGCCAGACGGTACTGGACTACCACCACCACTCACCCAGTGTTGCCAGACGGTACTGGACCACCACCACCACACACCAGTGTTGCCAGACGGTACTGGACCACCACCACCACTCACCCAGTGTTGCCAGACGGTACTGGACCCCACCACCACACACCAGTGTTGCCAGACGGTACTGGACCACCACCACCACTCACCCAGTGTTGCCAGACGGTACTGGACCACCACCACCACACACCAGTGTTGCCAGACGGTACTGGACCACCACCACACACCAGTGTTGCCAGATGGTACTGGACCACCACCACCACTCACCCAGTGTTGCCAGACGGTACTGGACCACCACCACACACCAGTGTTGCCAGACGGTACTGGACCACCACCACCACACACCAGTGTTGCCAGACGGTACTGGACCACCACCACCACTCACCCAGTGTTGCCAGATGGTACTGGACCACCACCACCACACACCAGTGTTGCCAGACGGTACTGGACCACCACCACCACCACTCACCCAGTGTTGCCAGACGGTACTGGACCACCACCACTCACCCAGTGTTGCCAGACGGTACTGGACCACCACCACCACTCACCCAGTGTTGCCAGACGGTACTGGACCACCACCACTCACCCAGTGTTGCCAGACGGTACTGGACCACCACCACCACTCACCCAGTGTTGCCAGATGGTACTGGACCACCACCACCACACACCAGTGTTGCCAGACGGTACTGGACCACCACCACCACCACTCACCCAGTGTTGCCAGACGGTACTGGACCACCACCACTCACCCAGTGTTGCCAGACGGTACTGGACCACCACCACTCACCCAGTGTTGCCAGACGGTACTGGACCACCACCACCACTCACCCAGTGTTGCCAGACGGTACTGGACCACCACCACTCACCAGTGTTGCCAGACGGTACTGGACCACCACCACCACCATCACCAAGTGTTGCCAGACGGTACTGGACCCACCACCACCACCACTCACCCAGTGTTGCCAGACGGTACTGGACCACCACCACCACTCACCAGTGTTGCCAGACGGTACTGGACCACCACCACTCACCCAGTGTTGCCAGACGGTACTGGACCACCACCACTCACCCAGTGTTGCCAGACGGTACTGGACCACCACCACCACCACTCACCCAGTGTTGCCAGACGGTACTGGACCACCACCACCACTCAACCAGTGTTGCCAGACGGTACTGGACCACCACCACCACTCACCCAGTGTTGCCAGACGGTACTGGACCACCACCACCACTCACCCAGTGTTGCCAGACGGTACTGGACCACCACCACCACCACTCACCCAGTGTTGCCAGACGGTACTGGACCACCACCACCACTCACCCAGTGTTGCCAGATGGTACTGGACCACCACCACACACCAGTGTTGCCAGACGGTACTGGACCACCACCACTCACCAGTGTTGCCAGACGGTACTGGACCACCACCACCACCACTCACCCAGTGTTGCCAGACGGTACTGGACCACCACCACTCACCCAGTGTTGCCAGACGGTACTGGACCACCACCACACACCAGTGTTGCCAGACGGTACTGGACCACCACCACTCACCCAGTGTTGCCAGACGGTACTGGACCACCACCACCCACACCAGTGTTGCCAGACGGTACTGGACCACCACCACACACCAGTGTTGCCAGATGGTACTGGACCACACCACCACCACCACTCACCAGTGTTGCCAGACGGTACTGGACCACCACCACTCACCAGTGTTGCCAGACGGTACTGGACCACCACCACTCACCAGTGTTGCCAGACGGTACTGGACCACCACCACTCACCCAGTGTTGCAGACGGTACTGGACCACCACCACTCACCCAGTGTTGCCAGACGGTACTGGACCACCACCACTCACCCAGTGTTGCCAGACGGTACTGGACCACCACCACTCACCCAGTGTTGCCAGACGGTACTGGACACCACCACCACCCACTCACCAGTGTTGCCAGACGGTACTGGACCACCACCATCACCACTCACCAGTGTTGCCAGACGGTACTGGACCACCACCACCACTCACCCAGTGTTGCCAGACGGTACTGGACCACCACCACCACTCACCCAGTGTTGCCAGACGGTACTGGACCACCACCACCACTCACCCAGTGTTGCCAGACGGTACTGGACCACCACCACTCACCCAGTGTTGCCAGACGGTACTGGACCACCACCACCACTCACCCAGTGTTACCAGACGGTACTGGACCACCACCACTCACCCAGTGTTGCCAGACGGTACTGGACCACCACCACTCACCCAGTGTTGCCAGACGGTACTGGACCACCACCACTCACCCAGTGTTGTCAGACGGTACTGGACCACCACCACCACTCACCCAGTGTTGCCAGACGGTACTGGACCACCACCACCACTCATCCAGTGTTACCAGACGGTACTGGACCACCACCACCACTCACCAGTGTTGTCAGACGGTACTGGACCACCACCACTCACCCAGTGTTGCCAGACGGTACTGGACCACCACCACCACCACCACTCACCCAGTGTTGCCAGACGGTACTGGACCACCACCACCACTCACCCAGTGTTGCCAGACGGTACTGGACCACCACCACCACTCACCCAGTGTTGCCAGACGGTACTGGACCACCACCACCACTCACCCAGTGTTACCAGACGGTACTGGACCACCACCACCACACACCAGTGTTGCCAGACGGTACTGGACCACCACCACCACTCACCCAGTGTTGCCAGACGGTACTGGACCACCACCACCACTCACCCAGTGTTGTCAGACGGTACTGGACCACCACCACTCACCCAGTGTTGCCAGACGGTACTGGACCACCACCACTCACCCAGTGTTGCCAGACGGTACTGGACCACCACCACTCACCCAGTGTTGCCAGACGGTACTGGACCACCACCACCACTCACCCAGTGTTGCCAGACGGTACTGGACCACCACCACCACACACCAGTGTTGCCAGACGGTACTGGACCACCACCACCACTCACCCAGTGTTGCCAGACGGTACTGGACCACCACCACTCACCCAGTGTTGCCAGACGGTACTGGACCACCACCACCACCACCACTCACCCAGTGTTGCCAGACGGTACTGGACCACCACCACCTCCACTCACCCAGTGTTGCCAGACGGTACTGGACCACCACCACCACACACCAGTGTTGCCAGACGGTACTGGACCACCACCACCACTCACCCAGTGTTGCCAGACGGTACTGGACCACCACCACTCACCCAGTGTTGCCAGACGGTACTGGACCACCACCACTCACCAGTGTTGCCAGACGGTACTGGACCACCACCACTCACCCAGTGTTGCCAGACGGTACTGGACCACCACCACTCACCAGTGTTGCCAGACGGTACTGGACCACCACCACCACCACTCACCAGTGTTGCCAGACGGTACTGGACCACCACCACCACACACCAGTGTTGCCAGACGGTACTGGACCACCACCACCACTCACCCAGTGTTGCCAGACGGTACTGGACCACCACCACTCACCCAGTGTTGCCAGACGGTACTGGACCACCACCACTCACCAGTGTTGCCAGACGGTACTGGACCACTACCACTCACCCAGTGTTGCCAGACGGTACTGGACCACCACCACCACTCACCCAGTGTTGCCAGACGGTACTGGACCACCACCACCACTCACCCAGTGTTGCCAGACGGTACTGGACCACCACCACCACTCACCCAGTGTTGCCAGACGGTACTGGACCACTACCACTCACCCAGTGTTGCCAGACGGTACTGGACCACCACCACCACTCACCCAGTGTTGCCAGACGGTACTGGACCACCACCACCACTCACCCAGTGTTGCCAGACGGTACTGGACCACCACCACCACTCACCCAGTGTTGCCAGACGGTACTGGACCACCACCACCACCACGTCCCGGTCCATCAGCTTCGTAGGGACATAGAGGCTGGCGTCTCCGGTAGTGAAGGCTCCCCCGTGAATCCAGAACATAACTGGAAGCAGCTCACCTTTAGCCATATCATCAGGCAGCTGTAGGAGGAATATTTATATAGACAAGTACATTGAAGCACAGTTATGTATAATGTATTATACACGAGCACAGTGTAACACAGAGGCGCCATCTCTACATCAATACCGGGAAATAAAGATCATGGCAGTAATACAATATCGGGCAATGATATACAACGAAACATGGATAAATATTTCAATAATGTTCTATAGGTTAATTCATCATAGTTAATTACAACAATATTATGCATCAGAATATGCAACACTGCAACACATCTGGTATGTGGTAATGTATGCACCAGAGTGCTCTATGTGGTAATGTATGCACCAGAGTGCACTGTGTGGTAATGTATGCACCAGAGTGCTCTGTGCGGTAATGTATGCACCAGAGTGCTCTATGTGGTAATGTATGCACCAGAGTGCTCTGTGTGGTAATGTATACACCAGAGTGCTCTATGTGGTAATGTATGCACCAGAGTGCTCTATGTGGTAATGTATGCACCAGAGTACTCTGTGTGGTAATGTATGCAACAGAGTGCACTATGTGGTAATGTATGCACCAGTGTGCTCTATGTGGTAATGTATGCACCAGAGTGCACTGTGTGGTAATGTATGCACCAGAGTGCTCTGTGTGGTAATGTATGCACCAGAGTGCACTATGTGGTAATGTATGCACCAGAGTGCTCTGTGTGGTAATGTATGCACCAGAGTGCATTATGTGGTAATGTATGCACCAGAGTGCTCTATGTGGTAATGTATGCAACAGAGTGCACTATGTGGTAATGTATGCACCAGAGTGCTCTATGTGGTAATGTATGCACCAGAGTGCTCTGTGTGGTAATGTATACACCAGAGTGCTCTATGTGGTAATGTATACACCAGAGTGCTCTATGTGGTAATGTATGCACCAGAGTGCACTATGTGGTAATGTATGCACCAGAGTGCTCTATGTGGTAATGTATGCACCAGAGTGCTCTATGTGGTAATGTATGCACCAGAGTACTCTGTGTGGTAATGTATGCAACAGAGTGCACTATGTGGTAATGTATGCACCAGATTGCACTATGTGGTAATGTATGCACCAGAGTGCTCTGTGTGGTAATGTATGCACCACAGTGCACTATGTGGTAATGTATGCACCAGAGTGCTCTGTGTGGTAATGTATGCACCAGAGTGCTCTATGTGGTAATGTATGCACCAGAGTGCTCTGTGTGGTAATGTATGCACCAGAGTGCTCTGTGTGGTAATGTATGCACCAGAGTGCTCTATGTGGTAATGTATGCACCAGAGTGCTCTGTGTGGTAATGTATGCACCAGAGTGCTCTGTGTGGTAATGTATGCACCAGAGTGCTCTATGTGGTAATATATGCACCAGAGTGCTCTATGTGGTAATGTATGCACCAGAGTGCTCTATGTGGTAATGTATGCACCAGAGTGCTCTGTGTGGTAATGTATGCACCAGAGTGCTCTATGTGGTAATGTATGCACCAGAGTGCTCTGTATGGTAATGTATGCACCAGAGTGCTCTATGTGGTAATGTATGCACCAGAGTGCTCTATGTGGTAATGTATGCACCAGAGTGCACTATGTGGTAATGTATGCACCAGAGTGCTCTATGTGGAAATGTA
>WNGS01077042.1:42529-54627 GCA_020271785.1 Procambarus virginalis | reverse complement strand
GGAGAGGAGAGGAGCATGTACGTGTGTGTGTGTGGAGAGGAGAGGAGCATGTACGTGTGTGTGTGTGGAGAGGAGAGGAGCATGTACGTGTGTGTGTGGAGAGGAGAGGAGCATGTACGTGTGTGTGTGGAGAGGAGAGGAGCATGTACGTGTGTTGTGTGAGAGGAGAGGAGCATGTACGTGTGTGTGGTGGAGAGGAAGAGGAGCATGTACGTGTGTGTGGAGAGGAGAGGAGCATTACGTGTGGGTGTGTGGAGAGGAGAGGAACATGTACGTGTGTGTGTGGAGAGGAGAGGAGCATGGACGTGTGTGTGTGGAGAGGAGAGGAGCATGTACGTGTGTGTGTGGAGAGGAGAGGAGCATGTACGTGTGAGTGTGTGGAGAGAAGAGGAACATGTACGTGTGTGTGGTGGAGAGGAGAGGAGCATGTACGTGTGTGTGTGTGGAGAGGAGAGGGCGAGGCGGACGTACCCAGCGGAGAGCAGTGATCTGGTCGAGGAGGCCCATGTTGCCCGGCGCCTCGGGGATGCCCCCGGCGAGGAAGCCTGGGGACAGAGAGCCAAGGACACCGTCAGGAGGCGATACAGGTACTCAGGTCATGTAGGATGAGGATACTGGGGGGGGGGGGGGACTCATGCATGATGCTAGCCATCACAGTAAGGATGTTGACGATAGGAGTTGTAGTATCAATATTAACAATAAATTGTGATGTTGCATTTCACAGTCTCATCTAAATTTGGTAGACATAATTGAAGACAAGATTACTCACCCAGTGTTGCCAGACGGTACTGGACCCCACCACCACTCACCCAGTGTTGCCAGACGGTACTGGACCACCACCACTCACCCAGTGTTGCCAGACGGTACTGGACCACCACCACCACTCACCCAGTGTTGCCAGACGGTACTGGACCACCACCACTCACCCAGTGTTGCCAGACGGTACTGGACCACCACCACCACTCACCCAGTGTTGCCAGACGGTACTGGACCACCACCACCACTCACCCAGTGTTGCCAGACGGTACTGGACCACCACCACTCACCCAGTGTTGCCAGACGGTACTGGACCACCACCACCACTCACCCAGTGTTGCCAGACGGTACTGGACCACCACACTCACCAGTGTTGCCAGACGGTACTGGACCACCACCACTCACCCAGTGTTGCCAGACGGTACTGGACCACCACCACCACTCACCCAGTGTTGCCAGACGGTACTGGACCACCACCACTCACCCAGTGTTGCCAGACGGTACTGGACCACCACCACCACCACTCACCCAGTGTTGCCAGATGGTACTGGACCACCACCACACACCAGTGTTGTCAGACGGTACTGGACCACCACCACCACTCACCCAGTGTTGCCAGACGGTACCACCACCACCACTCACCCAGTGTTACCAGACGGTACTGGACCACCACCACCACACACCCAGTGTTGCCAGACGGTACTGGACCACCACCACCACTCACCCAGTGTTGCCAGACGGTACTGGACCACCACCACTCACCCAGTGTTGCCAGACGGTACTGGACCACCCCACCTCCACTCACCCAGTGTTGCCAGACGGTACTGGACCACCACCACCTCCACTCACCCAGTGTTGCCAGACGGTACTGGACCACCACCACCACCACTCACCCAGTGTTGCCAGACGGTACTGGACCACCACCACCACTCACCCAGTGTTGCCAGACGGTACTGGACCACCACCACTCACCCAGTGTTGCCAGACGGTACTGGACAAACACCACTCACCCAGTGTTGCCAGACGGTACTGGACCACCACCACCACTCACCCAGTGTTGCCAGACGGTACTGGACCACCACCACCTCACCCAGTGTTGCCAGACGGTACTGGACCACCACCCCTCACCCAGTGTTGCCAGACGGTACTGGACCACCACCACCACTCACCCAGTGTTGCCAGACGGTACTGGACCACCACCCACTCACCCAGTGTTGCCAGACGGTACTGGACCACCACCACTCACCAAGTGTTGCCAGACGGTACTGGACCACCAACACTCACCCAGTGTTGCCAGACGGTACTGGACCACCACCACTCACCAAGTGTTGCGAGATGGTACTGGACCACCACCACCACTCACCCAGTGTTGCCAGACGGTACTGGACCACCACCACCACTCACCCAGTGTTGCAGACGGTACTGGACCACCACCACCACTCACCCAGTGTTGCCAGACGGTACTGGACCACCACCACTCACCAGTGTTGTCAGACGGTACTGGACCACCACCACTCACCCAGTGTTGCCAGACGGTACTGGACCACCACCACCACTCACCCAGTGTTGTCAGACGGTACTGGACCACCACCACCACTCACACAGTGTTGTCAGACGGTACTGGACCACCACCACTCACCCAGTGTTGCCAGACGGTACTGGACCACCACCACCCACCAGTGTTGCCAGACGGTACTGGACCACCTCCACCACCACTCACCCAGTGTTGCCAGATGGTACTGGACCACCACCACCACCACTCACCCAGTGTTGCCAGACGGTACTGGACCACCACCACCACTCACTCAGTGTTGCCAGACGGTACTGGACCACCACCACTCACCCAGTGTTGCCAGACGGTACTGGACCACCACCACTCACCAGTGTTGCCAGACGGTACTGGACCACCACCACTCACCCAGTGTTGCCAGACGGTACTGGACCACCACCACTCACCCAGTGTTGCCAGACGGTACTGGACCACCACCACCACCACCACTCACCCAGTGTTGCCAGACGGTACTGGACCACCACCACCACTCACCCAGTGTTGCCAGACGGTACTGGACACCACCACCACTCACCCAGTGTTGCCAGACGGTACTGGACCACCACCACTCACCCAGTGTTGCCAGACGGTACTGGACCACCACCACCACCACTCACCCAGTGTTGCCAGACGGTACTGGACCACCACCACTCACCCAGTGTTGCCAGACGGTACTGGACCACCACCACCACTCACCCAGTGTTGCCAGATGGTACTGGACCACCACCACTCACCCTAGTGTTGCCAGACGGTACTGGACCACCACCACCACTCACCCAGTGTTGCCAGACGGTACTGGACCACCACACTCACCCAGTGTTGCCAGACGGTACTGGACCACCACACTCACCCAGTGTTGCCAGACGGTACTGGACCACCACCACTCACCCAGTGTTGCCAGACGGTACTGGACCACCACCACTCACCAGTGTTGCCAGACGGTACTGGACCACCACCACTCACCCAGTGTTGCCAGACGGTACTGGACCACCACCACTCACCCAGTGTTGCCAGACGGTACTGGACCACCACCACTCACCCAGTGTTGCCAGACGGTACTGGACCACCACCACCACTCACCCAGTGTTGCCAGACGGTACTGGACCACCACCACTCACCCAGTGTTGCCAGACGGTACTGGACCACCACCACTCACCCAGTGTTGCCAGACGGTACTGGACCACCACCACTCACCCAGTGTTGCCAGACGGTACTGGACCACCACCACCACTCACCCAGTGTTGCCAGACGGTACTGGACCACCACCACCACTCACCCAGTGTTGCCAGACGGTACTGGACCACCACCACCACTCACCCAGTGTTGCCAGACGGTACTGGACCACCACCACCACTCACCCAGTGTTGCCAGACGGTACTGGACCACCACCACCACTCACCCAGTGTTGCCAGACGGTACTGGACCACCACCACTCACCCAGTGTTGCCAGACGGTACTGGACCACCACCACTCACCCAGTGTTGCCAGACGGTACTGGACCACCACCACCTCCACTCACCCAGTGTTGCCAGACGGTACTGGACCACCACCCCACCACTCACCCAGTGTTGCCAGACGGTACTGGACCACCACCACCACCACTCACCCAGTGTTGCCAGACGGTACTGGACCACCACCACCACTCACCCAGTGTTGCCAGACGGTACTGGACCACCACCACCACTCACCCAGTGTTGCCAGACGGTACTGGACCACCACCACCACACACCCAGTGTTGCCAGACGGTACTGGACCACCACCACCACACACCAGTGTTGCCAGACGGTACTGGACCACCACCACCACTCACCCAGTGTTGCCAGACGGTACTGGACCACCACCACTCACCCAGTGTTGCCAGACGGTACTGGACCACCACCACCACTCACCCAGTGTTGCCAGACGGTACTGGACCACCACCACTCACCCAGTGTTGCCAGACGGTACTGGACCACCACCACTCACCCAGTGTTGCCAGACGGTACTGGACCACCACCACCACCACCACTCACCCAGTGTTGCCAGACGGTACTGGACCACCACCACCACACACCAGTGTTGCCAGACGGTACTGGACCACCACCACCACTCACCCAGTGTTGCCAGACGGTACTGGAACACCACCACTCACCCAGTGTTGCCAGACGGTACTGGACCACCACCACTCACCCAGTGTTGCCAGACGGTACTGGACCACCACCACCACTCACCCAGTGTTGCCAGACGGTACTGGACCACCACCACTCACCCAGTGTTGCAGACGGTACTGGACCACCACCACCACTCACCCAGTGTTGCCAGACGGTACTGGACCACCACCACCACTCACCCAGTGTTGCCAGACGGTACTGGACCACCACCACCACTCACCCAGTGTTGCCAGACGGTACTGGACCACCACCACTCACCCAGTGTTGCCAGACGGTACTGGACCACCACCACCCACCAGTGTTGCCAGATGGTACTGGACCACCCCACCACCACTCACCCAGTGTTGCCAGATGGTACTGGACCACCACCACCACCACTCACCCAGTGTTGCCAGACGGTACTGGACCACCACCACCACTCACCCAGTGTTGCCAGACGGTACTGGACCACCACCACTCACCCAGTGTTGCCAGACGGTACTGGACCACCACCACTCACCAAGTGTTGCCAGACGGTACTGGACCACCACCACTCACCCAGTGTTGCCAGACGGTACTGGACCACCACCACTCACCCAGTGTTGCCAGATGGTACTGGACCACCACCACCACCACTCACCCAGTGTTGCCAGACGGTACTGGACCACCACCACCACTCACCCAGTGTTGCCAGACGGTACTGGACCACCACCACCACTCACCCAGTGTTGCCAGACGGTACTGGACCACCACCACTCACCCAGTGTTGCCAGACGGTACTGGACCACCACCACCACCACTCACCCAGTGTTGCCAGTGGTACTGGACCACCACCACTCACCCAGTGTTGCCAGACGGTACTGGACCACCACCACACACCAGTGTTGACAGACGGTACTGGACCACCACCACCACTCACCCAGTGTTGCCAGACGGTACTGGACCACCACCACTCACCCAGTGTTGCCAGACGGTACTGGACCACCACACTCACCCAGTGTTGCCAGACGGTACTGGACCACCACACTCACCCAGTGTTGCCAGACGGTACTGGACCACCACCACTCACCCAGTGTTGCCAGACGGTACTGGACCACCACCACTCACCAGTGTTGCCAGACAGTACTGGACCACCACCACTCACCCAGTGTTGCCAGACGGTACTGGACCACCACCACTCACCCAGTGTTGCCAGACGGTACTGACCACCACCACTCACCCAGTGTTGCCAGACGGTACTGGACCACCACCACCACTCACCCAGTGTTGCCAGACGGTACTGGACCACCACCACCACTCACCCAGTGTTGCCAGACGGTACTGGACCACCACCACTCACCCAGTGTTGCCAGACGGTACTGGACCACCACCACCACTCACCCAGTGTTGCCAGACGGTACTGGACCACCACCACTCACCCAGTGTTGCCAGACGGTACTGGACCACCACCACTCACCCAGTGTTGCCAGACGGTACTGGACCACCACCACCACTCACCCAGTGTTGCCAGACGGTACTGGACCACCTCCACCACTCACCCAGTGTTACCAGACGGTACTGGACCACCACCACCACTCACCCAGTGTTGCCAGACGGTACTGGACCACCACCACTCACCCAGTGTTGCCAGACGGTACTGGACCACCACCACTCACCCAGTGTTGCCAGACGGTACTGGACCACCACCACCTCCACTCACCCAGTGTTGCCAGACGGTACTGGACCACCACCACCACCACTCACCCTGTGTTGCCAGACGGTACTGGACCACCACCACCACCACCACTCACCCAGTGTTGCCAGACGGTACTGGACCACCACCACCACTCACCCAGTGTTGCCAGACGGTACTGGACCACCACCACCACTCACCCAGTGTTGCCAGACGGTACTGGACCACCACCACCACCACTCACCCAGTGTTGCCAGACGGTACTGGACCACCACCACCACTCACCCAGTGTTGCCAGACGGTACTGGACCACCACCACCACCACTCCCCAGTGTTGCCAGACGGTACTGGACCACCACCACCACACACCAGTGTTGCCAGACGGTACTGGACCACCACCACCACTCACCCAGTGTTGCCAGACGGTACTGGACCACCACCACTCACCCAGTGTTGCCAGACGGTACTGGACCACCACCACCACTCACCCAGTGTTGCCAGACGGTACTGGACCACCACCACTCACCCAGTGTTGCCAGACGGTACTGGACCACCACCACTCACCCAGTGTTGCCAGACGGTACTGGACCACCACCACCACTCACCCAGTGTTGCCAGACGGTACTGGACCACCACCACTCACCCAGTGTTGCCAGACGGTACTGGACCACCACCACTCACCCAGTGTTGCCAGACGGTACTGGACCACCACCACCACCACTCACCAGTGTTGCCAGACGGTACTGGACCACCACCACTCACCCAGTGTTGCCAGACGGTACTGGACCACCACCACCATCACCCAGTGTTGCCAGACGGTACTGGACCACTACCACTCACCCAGTGTTGCCAGACGGTACTGGACCACCACCACTCACCCAGTGTTGCCAGACGGTACTGGACCACCACCACTCACCAGTGTTGCCAGACGGTACTGGACCGCCACCACTCACCCAGTGTTGCCAGACGGTACTGGACCACCACCACTCACCAGTGTTGCCAGACGGTACTGGACCACCACCACTCACCAGTGTTGCCAGACGGTACTGGACCACCACCACCACTCACCCAGTGTTGCCAGACGGTACTGGACCACCACCACCACTCACCCAGTGTTGCCAGACGGTACTGGACCACCACCACCACTCACCCAGTGTTGCCAGACGGTACTGGACCACTACCACTCACCCAGTGTTGCCAGACGGTACTGGACCACCACCACCACTCACCCAGTGTTGCCAGACGGTACTGGACCACCACCACCACTCACCCAGTGTTGCCAGACGGTACTGGACCACCACCACCACTCACCCAGTGTTGCCAGACGGTACTGGACCACCACCACCACCACGTCCCGGTCCATCAGCTTCGTAGGGACATAGAGGCTGGCGTCTCCGGTAGTGAAGGCTCCCCCGTGAATCCAGAACATAACTGGAAGCAGCTCACCTTTAGCCATATCATCAGGCAGCTGTAGGAGGAATATTTATATAGACAAGTACATTGAAGCACAGTTATGTATAATGTATTATACACGAGCACAGTGTAACACAGAGGCGCCATCTCTACATCAATACCGGGAAATAAAGATCATGGCAGTAATACAATATCGGGCAATGATATACAACGAAACATGGATAAATATTTCAATAATGTTCTATAGGTTAATTCATCATAGTTAATTACAACAATATTATGCATCAGAATATGCAACACTGCAACACATCTGGTATGTGGTAATGTATGCACCAGAGTGCTCTATGTGGTAATGTATGCACCAGAGTGCTCTATGTGGTAATGTATGCACCAGAGTGCTCTGTGTGGTAATGTATGCACCAGAGTGCTCTATGTGGTAATGTATGCACCAGAGTGCTCTATGTGGTAATGTATGCACCAGAGTGCTCTATGTGGTAATGTATGCACCAGAGTGCTCTGTGTGGTAATGTATGCACCAGAGTGCTCTATGTGGTAATGTATGCCAGAGTGCTCTATGTGGTAATGTATGCACCAGAGTGCTCTATGTGGTAATGTATGCACCAGAGTGCTCTGTGTGGTAATGTATGCACCAGAGTGCTCTGTGTGGTAATGTATGCACCAGAGTGCACTATGTGGTAATGTATGCACCAGAGTGCTCTGTGTGGTAATGTATGCACCAGAGTGCATTATGTGGTAATGTATGCACCAGAGTGCTCTATGTGGTAATGTATGCAACAGAGTGCACTATGTGGTAATGTATGCACCAGAGTGCTCTATGTGGTAATGTATGCACCAGAGTGCTCTGTGTGGTAATGTATACACCAGAGTGCTCTATGTGGTAATGTATACACCAGAGTGCTCTATGTGGTAATGTATGCACCAGAGTGCACTATGTGGTAATGTATGCACCAGAGTGCTCTATGTGGTAATGTATGCACCAGAGTGCTCTATGTGGTAATGTATGCACCAGAGTACTCTGTGTGGTAATGTATGCAACAGAGTGCACTATGTGGTAATGTATGCACCAGATTGCACTATGTGGTAATGTATGCACCAGAGTGCTCTGTGTGGTAATGTATGCACCACAGTGCACTATGTGGTAATGTATGCACCAGAGTGCTCTGTGTGGTAATGTATGCACCAGAGTGCTCTATGTGGTAATGTATGCACCAGAGTGCTCTGTGTGGTAATGTATGCACCAGAGTGCTCTGTGTGGTAATGTATGCACCAGAGTGCTCTATGTGGTAATGTATGCACCAGAGTGCTCTGTGTGGTAATGTATGCACCAGAGTGCTCTGTGTGGTAATGTATGCACCAGAGTGCTCTATGTGGTAATGTATGCACCAGAGTGCTCTATGTGGTAATGTATGCACCAGAGTGCTCTGTGTGGTAATGTATGCACCAGAGTGCTCTGTGTGGTAATGTATGCACCAGAGTGCTCTATGTGGTAATGTATGCACCAGAGTGCTCTGTGTGGTAATGTATGCACCAGAGTGCTCTATGTGGTAATGTATGCACCAGAGTGCTCTATGTGGTAATGTATGCACCAGAGTGCACTATGTGGTAATGTATGCACCAGAGTGCTCTGTGTGGTAATGTATGCACCAGAGTGCTCTATGTGGTAATGTATGCACCAGAGTGCACTATGTGGTAATGTATGCACCAGAGTGCTCTGTGTGGTAATGTATGCACCAGAGTGCACTATGTGGTAATGTATGCACCAGAGTGCTCTGTGTGGTAATGTATGCACCAGAGTGCACTATGTGGTAATGTATGCACCAGAGTGCTCTGTGTGGTAATGTATGCACCAGAGTGCACTATGTGGTAATGTATGCACCAGAGTGCTCTGTGTGGTAATGTATGCACCAGAGTGCACTATGTGGTAATGTATGCACCAGAGTGCTCTGTGTGGTAATGTATGCACCAGAGTGCACTATGTGGTAATGTATGCACCAGAGTGCACTGTGTGGTAATGTATGCACCAGAGTGCACTATGTGGTAATGTATGCACCAGAGTGCTCTATGTGGTAATGTATGCACCAGAGTGCTCTGTGTGGTAATGTATGCACCAGAGTGCTCTGTGTGGTAATGTATGCACCAGAGTGCACTATGTGGTAATGTATGCACCAGAGTGCTCTATGTGGTAATGTATGCACCAGAGTGCTCTGTGTGGTAATGTATGCACCAGAGTGCTCTGTGTGGTAATGTATGCACCAGAGTGCACTATGTGGTAATGTATGCACCAGAGTGCTCTGTGTGGTAATGTATGCACCAGAGTGCACTATGTGGTAATGTATGCACCAGAGTGCACTGTGTGGTAATGTATGCACCAGAGTGCACTATGTGGTAATGTATGCACCAGAGTGCACTGTGTGGTAATGTATGCACCAGAGTGCTCTGTGTGGTAATGTATGCACCAGAGTGCACTGTGTGGTAATGTATGCACCAGAGTGCACTATGTGGTAATGTATGCACCAGAGTGCACTATGTGGTAATGTATGCACCAGAGTGCTCTGTGTGGTAATGTATGCACCAGAGTGCTCTGTGTGGTAATGTATGCACCAGAGTGCACTATGTGGTAATGTATGCACCAGAGTGCTCTGTGTGGTAATGTATGCACCAGAGTGCTCTGTGTGGTAATGTATGCACCAGAGTGCTCTGTGTGGTAATGTATGCACCAGAGTGCACTATGTGGTAATGTATGCACCAGAGTGCTCTGTGTGGTAATGTATGCACCAGAGTGCTCTGTGTGGTAATGTATGCACCAGAGTGCACTATGTGGTAATGTATGCACCAGAGTGCTCTGTGTGGTAATGTATGCACCAGAGTGCTCTATGTGGTAATGTATGCACCAGAGTGCTCTGTGTGGTAATGTATGCACCAGAGTGCACTATGTGGTAATGTATGCACCAGAGTGCTCTGTGTGGTAATGTATGCACCAGAGTGCTCTGTGTGGTAATGTATGCACCAGAGTGCACTGTGTGGTAATGTATGCACCAGAGTGCACTGTGTGGTAATGTATGCACCAGAGTGCTCTGTGTGGTAATGTATGCACCAGAGTGCTCTATGTGGTAATGTATGCACCAGAGTGCTCTGTGTGGTAATGTATGCACCAGAGTGCTCTGTGTGGTAATGTATGCACCAGAGTGCACTATGTGGTAATGTATGCACCAGAGTGCTCTATGTGGTAATGTATGCACCAGAGTGCTCTATGTGGTAATGTATGCACCAGAGTGCTCTGTGTGGTAATGTATGCACCAGAGTGCTCTGTGTGGTAATGTATGCACCAGAGTGCTCTATGTGGTAATGTATGCACCAGAGTGCTCTGTGTGGTAATGTATGCACCAGAGTGCTCTGTGTGGTAATGTATGCACCAGAGTGCTCTATGTGGTAATGTATGCACCAGAGTGCTCTGTGTGGTAATGTATGCACCAGAGTGCTCTGTGTGGTAATGTATGCACCAGAGTGCTCTGTGTGGTAATGTATGCACCAGAGTGCACTATGTGGTAATGTATGCACCAGAGTGCTCTGTGTGGTAATGTATGCACCAGAGTGCACTATGTGGTAATGTATGCACCAGAGTGCTCTGTGTGGTAATGTATGCACCAGAGTGCACTATGTGGTAATGTATGCACCAGAGTGCTCTGTGTGGTAATGTATGCACCAGAGTGCACTATGTGGTAATGTATGCACCAGAGTGCACTGTGTGGTAATGTATGCACCAGAGTGCACTATGTGGTAATGTATGCACCAGAGTGCTCTGTGTGGTAATGTATGCACCAGAGTGCACTATGTGGTAATGTATGCACCAGAGTGCTCTGTGTGGTAATGTATGCACCAGAGTGCACTATGTGGTAATGTATGCACCAGAGTGCACTGTGTGGTAATGTATGCACCAGAGTGCTCTGTGTGGTAATGTATGCACCAGAGTGCTCTGTGTGGTAATGTATGCACCAGAGTGCACTATGTGGTAATGTATGCACCAGAGTGCTCTGTGTGGTAATGTATGCACCAGAGTGCACTATGTGGTAATGTATGCACCAGAGTGCTCTGTGTGGTAATGTATGCACCAGAGTGCACTATGTGGTAATGTATGCACCAGAGTGCTCTGTGTGGTAATGTATGCACCAGAGTGCTCTGTGTGGTAATGTATGCACCAGAGTGCTCTGTGTGGTAATGTATGCACCAGAGTGCACTATGTGGTAATGTATGCACCAGAGTGCTCTATGTGGTAATGTATGCACCAGAGTGCTCTGTGTGGTAATGTATGCACCAGAGTGCTCTGTGTGGTAATGTATGCACCAGAGTGCACTATGTGGTAATGTATGCACCAGAGTGCTCTATGTGGTAATGTATGCACCAGAGTGCTCTGTGTGGTAATGTATGCACCAGAGTGCTCTGTGTGGTAATGTATGCACCAGAGTGCACTATGTGGTAATGTATGCACCAGAGTGCTCTGTGTGGTAATGTATGCACCAGAGTGCTCTATGTGGTAATGTATGCACCAGAGTGCTCTGTG
>WNGS01077042.1:20688-42519 GCA_020271785.1 Procambarus virginalis | reverse complement strand
TGTGTGTAATGTATGCACCAGAGTGCACTATGTGGTAATGTATGCACCAGAGTGCACTATGTGGTAATGTATGCACCAGAGTGCTCTGTGTGCTAATGTATGCACCAGAGTGCACTATGTGGTAATGTATGCACCAGAGTGCTCTGTGTGCTAATGTATGCACCAGAGTGCATACATTACCACATAGTAATGTATGCACCAGAGGTAATGTATGCACCAGAGTGCTCTGTGTGGTAATGTATGCACCAGAGTGCACTATGTGGTAATGTATGCACCAGAGTGCTCTGTGTGGTAATGTATGCACCAGAGTGCACTGTGTGGTAATGTATGCACCAGAGTGCTCTGTGTGGTAATGTATGCACCAGAGTGCACTATGTGGTAATGTATGCACCAGAGTGCTCTATGTGGTAATGTATGCACCAGAGTGCACTATGTGGTAATGTATGCACCAGAGTGCTCTGTGTGGTAATGTATGCACCAGAGTGCACTATGTGGTAATGTATGCACCAGAGTGCTCTATGTGGTAATGTATGCACCAGAGTGCACTGTGTGGTAATGTATGCACCAGAGTGCTCTGTGTGGTAATGTATGCACCAGAGTGCACTGTGTGGTAATGTATGCACCAGAGTGCACTGTGTGGTAATGTATGCACCAGAGTGCTCTGTGTGGTAATGTATGCACCAGAGTGCACTATGTGGTAATGTATGCACCAGAGTGCACTATGTGGTAATGTATGCACCAGAGTGCACTATGTGGTAATGTATGCACCAGAGTGCACTATGTGGTAATGTATGCACCAGAGTGCTCTGTGTGGTAATGTATGCACCAGAGTGCTGTATGTGGTAATGTATGCACCAGAGTGCTCTGTGTGGTAATGTATGCACCAGAGTGCACTATGTGGTAATGTATGCACCAGAGTGCTCTGTGTGGTAATGTATGCACCAGAGTGCTCTGTGTGGTAATGTATGCACCAGAGTGCTCTGTGTGGTAATGTATGCACCAGAGTGCTCTATGTGGTAATGTATGCACCAGAGTGCTCTGTGTGGTAATGTATGCACCAGAGTGCTCTATGTGGTAATGTATGCACCAGAGTGCTCTGTGTGGTAATGTATGCACCAGAGTGCACTATGTGGTAATGTATGCACCAGAGTGCTCTGTGTGGTAATGTATGCACCAGAGTGCACTATGTGGTAATGTATGCACCAGAGTGCTCTGTGTGGTAATGTATGCACCAGAGTGCACTATGTGGTAATGTATGCACCAGAGTGCTCTGTGTGGTAATGTATGCACCAGAGTGCACTATGTGGTAATGTATGCACCAGAGTGCACTGTGTGGTAATGTATGCACCAGAGTGCACTATGTGGTAATGTATGCACCAGAGTGCACTATGTGGTAATGTATGCACCAGAGTGCTCTATGTGGTAATGTATGCACCAGAGTGCTCTATGTGGTAATGTATGCACCAGAGTGCACTATGTGGTAATGTATGCACCAGAGTGCTCTGTGTGGTAATGTATGCACCAGAGTGCTCTATGTGGTAATGTATGCACCAGAGTGCTCTGTGTGGTAATGTATTCACCAGAGTGCACAGTGTGGTAATGTATGCACCAGAGTGCTCTGTGTGGTAATGTATGCACCAGAGTGCTCTGTGTGGTATTGTATGCACCAGAGTGCACTGTGTGGTAATGTATGCACCAGAGTGCACTATGTGGTAATGTATGCACCAGAGTGCTCTGTGTGGTAATGTATGCACCAGAGTGCTCTGTGTGGTAATGTATGCACCAGAGTGCACTATGTGGTAATGTATGCACCAGAGTGCACTATGTGGTAATGTATGCACCAGAGTGCACTGTGTGGTAATGTATGCACCAGAGTGCACTATGTGGTAATGTATGCACCAGAGTGCACTGTGTGGTAATGTATGCACCAGAGTGCACTATGTGGTAATGTATGCACCAGAGTGCACTGTGTGGTAATGTATGCACCAGAGTGCACTATGTGGTAATGTATGCACCAGAGTGCACTATGTGGTAATGTATGCACCAGAGTGCTCTGTGTGGTAATGTATGCACCAGAGTGCTCTGTGTGGTAATGTATGCACCAGAGTGCTCTGTGTGGTAATGTATGCACCAGAGTGCACTGTGTGGTAATGTATGCACCAGAGTGCTCTGTGTGGTAATGTATGCACCAGAGTGCTCTGTGTGGTATTGTATGCACCAGAGTGCTCTGTGTGGTATTGTATGCACCAGAGTGCACTATGTGGTAATGTATGCACCAGAGTGCTCTGTGTGGTAATGTATGCACCAGAGTGCTCTGTGTGGTAATGTATGCACCAGAGTGCACTATGTGGTAATGTATGCACCAGAGTGCACTATGTGGTAATGTATGCACCAGAGTGCACTCTGTGGTAATGTATGCACCAGAGTGCTCTGTGTGGTAATGTATGCACCAGAGTGCACTATGTGGTAATGTATGCACCAGAGTGCTCTGTGTGGTAATGTATGCACCAGAGTGCACTATGTGGTAATGTATGCACCAGAGTGCTCTGTGTGGTAATGTATGCACCAGAGTGCACTGTGTGGTAATGTATGCACCAGAGTGCTCTGTGTGGTAATGTATGCACCAGAGTGCACTATGTGGTAATGTATGCACCAGAGTGCTCTGTGTGGTAATGTATGCACCAGAGTGCACTATGTGGTAATGTATGCACCAGAGTGCTCTGTGTGGTAATGTATGCACCAGAGTGCACTATGTGGTAATGTATGCACCAGAGTGCACTATGTGGTAATGTATGCACCAGAGTGCTCTGTGTGGTAATGTATGCACCAGAGTGCACTGTGTGGTAATGTATGCACCAGAGTGCACTATGTGGTAATGTATGCACCAGAGTGCTCTGTGTGGTAATGTATGCACCAGAGTGCACTGTGTGGTAATGTATGCACCAGAGTGCACTGTGTGGTAATGTATGCACCAGAGTGCTCTGTGTGGTAATGTATGCACCAGAGTGCACTGTGTGGTAATGTATGCACCAGAGTGCACGATGTGGTAATGTATGCACCAGAGTGCATACATTAATGTAGTAATGTATGCACCAGAGGTAATGTATGCACCAGAGTGCTCTGTGTGGTAATGTATGCACCAGAGTGCACTATGTGGTAATGTATGCACCAGAGTGCTCTGTGTGGTAATGTATGCACCAGAGTGCACTATGTGGTAATGTATGCACCAGAGTGCTCTGTGTGGTAATGTATGCACCAGAGTGCACTATGTGGTAATGTATGCACCAGAGTGCACTATGTGGTAATGTATGCACCAGAGTGCTCTGTGTGGTAATGTATGCACCAGAGTGCACTATGTGGTAATGTATGCACCAGAGTGCTCTGTGTGGTAATGTATGCACCAGAGTGCACTATGTAGTAATGTATGCACCAGTGGTAATGTATGCACCAGAGTGCTCTGTGTGGTAATGTATGCACCAGAGTGCACTATGTGGTAATGTATGCACCAGAGTGCTCTGTGTGGTAATGTATGCACCAGAGTGCACTGTGTGGTAATGTATGCACCAGAGTGCTCTGTGTGGTAATGTATGCACCAGAGTGCACTGTGTGGTAATGTATGCACCAGAGTGCTCTGTGTGGTAATGTATGCACCAGAGTGCACTATGTGGTAATGTATGCACCAGAGTGCTCTGTGTGGTAATGTATGCACCAGAGTGCACTATGTGGTAATGTATGCACCAGAGTGCACTGTGTGGTAATGTATGCACCAGAGTGCACTGTGTGGTAATGTATGCACCAGAGTGCTCTGTGTGGTAATGTATGCACCAGAGTGCTCTGTGTGGTAATGTATGCACCAGAGTGCTCTGTGTGGTAATGTATGCACCAGAGTGCACTGTGTGGTAATGTATGCACCAGAGTGCTCTGTGTGGTAATGTATGCACCAGAGTGCACTATGTGGTAATGTATGCACCAGAGTGCACTGTGTGGTAATGTATGCACCAGAGTGCACTATGTGGTAATGTATGCACCAGAGTGCACTATGTGGTAATGTATGCACCAGAGTGCACTATGTGGTAATGTATGCACCAGAGTGCACTATGTGGTAATGTATGCACCAGAGTGCTCTGTGTGGTAATGTATGCACCAGAGTGCACTATGTGGTAATGTATGCACCAGAGTGCTCTGTGTGGTAATGTATGCACCAGAGTGCACTATGTGGTAATGTATGCACCAGAGTGCTCTGTGTGGTAATGTATGCACCAGAGTGCTCTGTGTGGTAATGTATGCACCAGAGTGCTCTGTGTGGTAATGTATGCACCAGAGTGCACTATGTGGTAATGTATGCACCAGAGTGCTCTGTGTGGTAATGTATGCACCAGAGTGCACTGTGTGGTAATGTATGCACCAGAGTGCTCTGTGTGGTAATGTATGCACCAGAGTGCACTATGTGGTAATGTATGCACCAGAGTGCTCTGTGTGGTAATGTATGCACCAGAGTGCACTATGTGGTAATGTATGCACCAGAGTGCTCTGTGTGGTAATGTATGCACCAGAGTGCACTATGTGGTAATGTATGCACCAGAGTGCTCTGTGTGGTAATGTATGCACCAGAGTGCACTATGTGGTAATGTATGCACCAGAGTGCTCTGTGTGGTAATGTATGCACCAGAGTGCACTATGTGGTAATGTATGCACCAGAGTGCACTATGTGGTAATGTATGCACCAGAGTGCACTATGTGGTAATGTATGCACCAGGGTGCTCTGTATGGTAATGTATGCACCAGAGTGCTCTGTGTGGTAATGTATTCACCAGAGTGCACTGTGTGGTAATGTATGCACCAGAGTGCTCTGTGTGGTAATGTATGCACCAGAGTGCTCTGTGTGGTAATGTATGCACCAGAGTGCACTATGTGGTAATGTATGCACCAGAGTGCACTGTGTGGTAATGTATGCACCAGAGTGCACTATGTGGTAATGTATGCACCAGAGTGCACTGTGTGGTAATGTATGCACCAGAGTGCTCTGTGTGGTAATGTATGCACCAGAGTGCACTATGTGGTAATGTATGCACCAGAGTGCTCTGTGTGGTAATGTATGCACCAGAGTGCACTATGTGGTAATGTATGCACCAGAGTGCTCTGTGTGGTAATGTATGCACCAGAGTGCACTGTGTGGTAATGTATGCACCAGAGTGCTCTGTGTGGTAATGTATGCACCAGAGTGCACTATGTGGTAATGTATGCACCAGAGTGCTCTGTGTGGTAATGTATGCACCAGAGTGCACTATGTGGTAATGTATGCACCAGAGTGCACTATGTGGTAATGTATGCACCAGAGTGCACTATGTGGTAATGTATGCACCAGGGTGCTCTGTATGGTAATGTATGCACCAGAGTGCTCTGTGTGGTAATGTATTCACCAGAGTGCACTGTGTGGTAATGTATGCACCAGAGTGCTCTGTGTGGTAATGTATGCACCAGAGTGCTCTGTGTGGTAATGTATGCACCAGAGTGCTCTGTGTGGTAATGTATGCACCAGAGTGCACTATGTGGTAATGTATGCACCAGAGTGCACTATGTGGTAATGTATGCACCAGAGTGCTCTGTGTGGTAATGTATGCACCAGAGTGCTCTGTGTGGTAATGTATGCACCAGAGTGCACTATGTGGTAATGTATGCACCAGAGTGCACTATGTGGTAATGTATGCACCAGAGTGCACTCTGTGGTAATGTATGCACCAGAGTGTTCTGTGTGGTAATGTATGCACCAGAGTGCACTATGTGGTAATGTATGCACCAGAGTGCTCTGTGTGGTAATGTATGCACCAGAGTGCACTATGTGGTAATGTATGCACCAGAGTGCTCTGTGTGGTAATGTATGCACCAGAGTGCACTGTGTGGTAATGTATGCACCAGAGTGCTCTGTGTGGTAATGTATGCACCAGAGTGCACTATGTGGTAATGTATGCACCAGAGTGCTCTGTGTGGTAATGTATGCACCAGAGTGCACTATGTGGTAATGTATGCACCAGAGTGCTCTGTGTGGTAATGTATGCACCAGAGTGCACTATGTGGTAATGTATGCACCAGAGTGCACTATGTGGTAATGTATGCACCAGAGTGCTCTGTGTGGTAATGTATGCACCAGAGTGCACTGTGTGGTAATGTATGCACCAGAGTGCACTATGTGGTAATGTATGCACCAGAGTGCTCTGTGTGGTAATGTATGCACCAGAGTGCACTGTGTGGTAATGTATGCACCAGAGTGCACTGTGTGGTAATGTATGCACCAGAGTGCTCTGTGTGGTAATGTATGCACCAGAGTGCACTGTGTGGTAATGTATGCACCAGAGTGCACGATGTGGTAATGTATGCACCAGAGTGCATACATTACCACATAGTAATGTATGCACCAGAGGTAATGTATGCACCAGAGTGCTCTGTGTGGTAATGTATGCACCAGAGTGCACTATGTGGTAATGTATGCACCAGAGTGCTCTGTGTGGTAATGTATGCACCAGAGTGCACTATGTGGTAATGTATGCACCAGAGTGCTCTGTGTGGTAATGTATGCACCAGAGTGCACTATGTGGTAATGTATGCACCAGAGTGCACTATGTGGTAATGTATGCACCAGAGTGCTCTGTGTGGTAATGTATGCACCAGAGTGCACTATGTGGTAATGTATGCACCAGAGTGCTCTGTGTGGTAATGTATGCACCAGAGTGCATACATTACCACATAGTAATGTATGCACCAGAGGTAATGTATGCACCAGAGTGCTCTGTGTGGTAATGTATGCACCAGAGTGCACTATGTGGTAATGTATGCACCAGAGTGCTCTGTGTGGTAATGTATGCACCAGAGTGCACTGTGTGGTAATGTATGCACCAGAGTGCTCTGTGTGGTAATGTATGCACCAGAGTGCACTATGTGGTAATGTATGCACCAGAGTGCTCTGTGTGGTAATGTATGCACCAGAGTGCACTATGTGGTAATGTATGCACCAGAGTGCTCTGTGTGGTAATGTATGCACCAGAGTGCACTATGTGGTAATGTATGCACCAGAGTGCACTATGTGGTAATGTATGCACCAGAGTGCACTGTGTGGTAATGTATGCACCAGAGTGCTCTGTGTGGTAATGTATGCACCAGAGTGCACTGTGTGGTAATGTATGCACCAGAGTGCACTGTGTGGTAATGTATGCACCAGAGTGCACTGTGTGGTAATGTATGCACCAGAGTGCTCTGTGTGGTAATGTATGCACCAGAGTGCACTGTGTGGTAATGTATGCACCAGAGTGCACTGTGTGGTAATGTATGCACCAGAGTGCACTATGTGGTAATGTATGCACCAGAGTGCACTGTGTGGTAATGTATGCACCAGAGTGCACTGTGTGGTAATGTATGCACCAGAGTGCACTATGTGGTAATGTATGCACCAGAGTGCACTATGTGGTAATGTATGCACCAGAGTGCTCTGTGTGGTAATGTATGCACCAGAGTGCTCTGTGTGGTAATGTATGCACCAGAGTGCTCTGTGTGGTAATGTATGCACCAGAGTGCACTATGTGGTAATGTATGCACCAGAGTGCTCTGTGTGGTAATGTATGCACCAGAGTGCTCTGTGTGGTAATGTATGCACCAGAGTGCTCTGTGTGGTAATGTATGCACCAGAGTGCTCTGTGTGGTAATGTATGCACCAGAGTGCTCTGTGTGGTAATGTATGCACCAGAGTGCACTATGTGGTAATGTATGCACCAGAGTGCTCTGTGTGGTAATGTATGCACCAGAGTGCACTATGTGGTAATGTATGCACCAGAGTGCTCTGTGTGGTAATGTATGCACCAGAGTGCACTATGTGGTAATGTATGCACCAGAGTGCTCTGTGTGGTAATGTATGCACCAGAGTGCACTATGTGGTAATGTATGCACCAGTGCTCTGTGTGGTAATGTATGCACCAGAGTGCACTATGTGGTAATGTATGCACCAGAGTGCACTGTGTGGTAATGTATGCACCAGAGTGCACTATGTGGTAATGTATGCACCAGAGTGCACTATGTGGTAATGTATGCACCAGAGTGCTCTGTGTGGTAATGTATGCACCAGAGTGCTCTATGTGGTAATGTATGCACCAGAGTGCACTATGTGGTAATGTATGCACCAGAGTGCTCTGTGTGGTAATGTATGCACCAGAGTGCTCTATNGCACCAGAGTGCTCTGTGGTAATGTATGCACCAGAGTGCTCTGTGTGGTAATGTATGCACCAGAGTGCTCTGTGTGGTAATGTATGCACCAGAGTGCACTATGTGGTAATGTATGCACCAGAGTGCACTATGTGGTAATGTATGCACCAGAGTGCTCTGTGTGGTAATGTATGCACCAGAGTGCACTATGTGGTAATGTATGCACCAGAGTGCTCTGTGTGGTAATGTATGCACCAGAGTGCACTATGTGGTAATGTATGCACCAGAGTGCTCTGTGTGGTAATGTATGCACCAGAGTGCACTGTGTGGTAATGTATGCACCAGAGTGCTCTGTGTGGTAATGTATGCACCAGAGTGCACTATGTGGTAATGTATGCACCAGAGTGCTCTGTGTGGTAATGTATGCACCAGAGTGCATTATGTGGTAATGTATGCACCAGAGTGCTCTGTGTGGTAATGTATGCACCAGAGTGCACTATGTGGTAATGTATGCACCAGAGTGCACTATGTGGTAATGTATGCACCAGAGTGCTCTGTGTGGTAATGTATGCACCAGAGTGCACTCTGTGGTAATGTATGCACCAGAGTGCACTATGTGGTAATGTATGCACCAGAGTGCTCTGTGTGGTAATGTATGCACCAGAGTGCACTGTGTGGTAATGTATGCACCAGAGTGCACTGTGTGGTAATGTATGCACCAGAGTGCTCTGTGTGGTAATGTATGCACCAGAGTGCACTGTGTGGTAATGTATGCACCAGAGTGCACGATGTGGTAATGTATGCACCAGAGTGCATACATTACCATAGTAATGTATGCACCAGAGGTAATGTATGCACCAGAGTGCTCTGTGTGGTAATGTATGCACCAGAGTGCACTATGTGGTAATGTATGCACCAGAGTGCTCTGTGTGGTAATGTATGCACCAGAGTGCACTATGTGGTAATGTATGCACCAGAGTGCTCTGTGTGGTAATGTATGCACCAGAGTGCACTATGTGGTAATGTATGCACCAGAGTGCACTATGTGGTAATGTATGCACCAGAGTGCTCTGTGTGGTAATGTATGCACCAGAGTGCACTATGTGGTAATGTATGCACCAGAGTGCTCTGTGTGGTAATGTATGCACCAGAGTGCATACATTACCACATAGTAATGTATGCACCAGAGGTAATGTATGCACCAGAGTGCTCTGTGTGGTAATGTATGCACCAGAGTGCACTATGTGGTAATGTATGCACCAGAGTGCTCTGTGTGGTAATGTATGCACCAGAGTGCACTGTGTGGTAATGTATGCACCAGAGTGCTCTGTGTGGTAATGTATGCACCAGAGTGCACTATGTGGTAATGTATGCACCAGAGTGCTCTCTGTGGTAATGTATGCACCAGAGTGCATTATGTGGTAATGTATGCACCAGAGTGCTCTGTGTGGTAATGTATGCACCAGAGTGCTCTGTGTGGTAATGTATGCACCAGAGTGCACTATGTGGTAATGTATGCACCAGAGTGCACTATGTGGTAATGTATGCACCAGAGTGCACTGTGTGGTAATGTATGCACCAGAGTGATCTGTGTGGTAATGTATGCACCAGAGTGCACTGTGTGGTAATGTATGCACCAGAGTGCACTGTGTGGTAATGTATGCACCAGAGTGCTCTGTGTGGTAATGTATGCACCAGAGTGCACTATGTGGTAATGTATGCACCAGAGTGCACTATGTGGTAATGTATGCACCAGAGTGCACTATGTGGTAATATATGCACCAGAGTGCACTATGTGGTAATGTATGCACCAGAGTGCTCTGTGTGGTAATGTATGCACCAGAGTGCACTGTGTGGTAATGTATGCACCAGAGTGCTCTGTGTGGTAATGTATGCACCAGAGTGCACTATGTGGTAATGTATGCACCAGAGTGCTCTGTGTGGTAATGTATGCACCAGAGTGCTCTGTGTGGTAATGTATGCACCAGAGTGCACTCTGTGGTAATGTATGCACCAGAGTGCACTATGTGGTAATGTATGCACCAGAGTGCTCTGTGTGGTAATGTATGCACCAGAGTGCACTGTGTGGTAATGTATGCACCAGAGTACACTATGTGGTAATGTATGCGCCAGAGTGCTCTGTGTGGTAATGTATGCACCAGAGTGCTCTGTGTGGTAATGTATGCACCAGAGTGCACTATGTGGTAATGTATGCACCAGAGTGCACTATGTGGTAATGTATGCACCAGAGTGTTCTGTGTGGTAATGTATGCACCAGAGTGCACTATGTGGTAATGTATGCACCAGAGTGCTCTGTGTGGTAATGTATGCACCAGAGTGCACTATGTGGTAATGTATGCACCAGAGTGCTCTGTGTGGTAATGTATGCACCAGAGTGCACTGTGTGGTAATGTATGCACTAGAGTGCTCTGTGTGGTAATGTATGCACCATAGTGCACTATGTGGTAATGTATGCACCAGAGTGCTCTGTGTGGTAATGTATGCACCAGAGTGCATTATGTGGTAATGTATGCACCAGAGTGCTCTGTGTGATAATGTATGCACCAGAGTGCACTATGTGGTAATGTATGCACCAGAGTGCACTATGTGGTAATGTATGCACCAGAGTGCTCTGTGTGGTAATGTATGCACCAGAGTGCACTCTGTGGTAATGTATGCACCAGAGTGCACTATGTGGTAATGTATGCACCAGAGTGCTCTGTGTGGTAATGTATGCACCAGAGTGCACTGTGTGGTAATGTATGCACCAGAGTGCACTGTGTGGTAATGTATGCACCAGAGTGCTCTGTGTGGTAATGTATGCACCAGAGTGCACTGTGTGGTAATGTATGCACCAGAGTGCACGATGCGGTAATGTATGCACCAGAGTGCATACATTACCACATAGTAATGTATGCACCAGAGGTAATGTATGCACCAGAGTGCTCTGTGTGGTAATGTATGCACCAGAGTGCACTATGTGGTAATGTATGCACCAGAGTGCTCTGTGTGGTAATGTATGCACCAGAGTGCACTATGTGGTAATGTATGCACCAGAGTGCTCTGTGTGGTAATGTATGCACCAGAGTGCACTATGTGGTAATGTATGCACCAGAGTGCACTATGTTGTAATGTATGCACCAGAGTGCTCTGTGTGCTAATGTATGCACCAGAGTGCACTATGTGGTAATGTATGCACCAGAGTGCTCTGTGTGCTAATGTATGCACCAGAGTGCATACATTACCACATAGTAATGTATGCACTAGAGGTAATGTATGCACCAGAGTGCTCTGTGTGGTAATGTATGCACCAGAGTGCACTATGTGGTAATGTATGCACCAGTGTGCTCTGTGTGGTAATGTATGCACCAGAGTGCACTGTGTGGTAATTTATGCACCAGAGTGCTCTGTGTGGTAATGTATGCACCAGAGTGCACTATGTGGTAATGTATGCACCAGAGTGCTCTCTGTGGTAATGTATGCACCAGAGTGCATTATGTGGTAATGTATGCACCAGAGTGCTCTGTGTGGTAATGTATGCACCAGAGTGCACTATGTGGTAATGTATGCACCAGAGTGCACTATGTGGTAATGTATGCACCAGAGTGCACTGTGTGGTAATGTATGCACCAGAGTGATCTGTGTGGTAATGTATGCACCAGAGTGCACTGTGTGGTAATGTATGCACCAGAGTGCACTGTGTGGTAATGTATGCACCAGAGTGCTCTGTGTGGTAATGTATGCACCAGAGTGCACTATGTGGTAATGTATGCACCAGAGTGCACTATGTGGTAATGTATGCACCAGAGTGCACTATGTGGTAATATATGCACCAGAGTGCACTATGTGGTAATGTATGCACCAGAGTGCTCTGTGTGGTAATGTATGCACCAGAGTGCACTGTGTGGTAATGTATGCAACAGAGTGCTCTGTGTGGTAATGTATGCACCAGAGTGCACTATGTGGTAATGTATGCACCAGAGTGCTCTGTGTGGTAATGTATGCACTAGAGTGATCTGTGTGTGGTAATGTATGCACCAGAGTGCTCTGTGTGGTAATGTATGCACCAGAGTGCTCTGTGTGGTAATGTATGCACCAGAGTGCTCTGTGTGGTAATGTATGCACCAGAGTGCACTATGTGGTAATGTATGCACCAGAGTGCTCTGTGTGGTAATGTATGCACCAGAGTGCACTATGTGGTAATGTATGCACCAGAGTGCTCTGTGTGGTAATGTATGCACCAGAGTGCACTGTGTGGTAATGTATGCACCAGAGTGCTTTGTGTGGTAATGTATGCACCAGAGTGCACTATGTGGTAATGTATGCACCAGAGTGCACTATGTGGTAATGTATGCACCAGAGTGCACTATGTGGTAATGTATGCACCAGAGTGCTTTGTGTGGTAATGTATGCACCAGAGTGCACTATGTGGTAATGTATGCACCAGAGTGCACTATGTGGTAATGTATGCACCAGAGTGCACTATGTGGTAATGTATGCACCAGTGCTCTGTGTGGTAATGTACGCACCAGAGTGCACTATGTGGTAATGTATGCACCAGAGTGCACTGTGTGGTAATGTATGCACCAGAGTGCACTATGTGGTAATGTATGCACCAGAGTGCACTATGTGGTAATGTATGCACCAGGGTGCTCTGTGTGGTAATGTATGCACCAGAGTGCTCTGTGTGGTAATGTATGCACCAGAGTGCACTATGTGGTAATGTATGCACCAGAGTGCTCTGTGTGGTAATGTATGCACCAGAGTGCTCTGTGTGGTAATGTATGCACCAGAGTGCTCTGTGTGGTAATGTATGCACCAGAGTGCACTATGTGGTAATGTATGCACCAGAGTGCTCTGTGTGGTAATGTATGCACCAGAGTGCTCTGTGTGGTAATGTATGCACCAGAGTGCTCTGTATGGTAATGTATGCACCAGAGTGCACTGTGTGGTAATGTATGCACCAGAGTGCTCTGTGTGGTAATGTATGCACCAGAGTGCTCTGTGTGGTATTGTATGCACCAGAGTGCACTATGTGGTAATGTATGCACCAGAGTGCTCTGTGTGGTATTGTATGCACCAGAGTGCTCTGTGTGGTATTGTATGCACCAGAGTGCACTGTGTGGTAATGTATGCACCAGAGTGCTCTGTGTGGTAATGTATGCACCAGAGTGCACTGTGTGGTAATGTATGCACCAGAGTGCTCTGTGTGGTATTGTATGCACCAGAGTGCTCTGTGTGGTATTGTATGCACCAGAGTGCTCTGTGTGGTATTGTATGCACCAGAGTGCACTGTGTGGTAATGTATGCACCAGAGTGCACTATATGCTGCTATAAGCCACAGTACAGCACTTAAGTGAAACACTGTAATATTGTGAAACATTAGTGGGGTGTAGACTCACCAGCGGGGTATAGACTCACCAGCGGGGTATAGACTCATCAGTGGGGTATAGACTCATCAGTGGGGTATAGACTCTCCAGCGGGGTATAGACTCACCAACGGGGTATAGACTCACCAGCGGGGTATAGACTCATCAGTGGGGTATAGACTCACCAGCGGGGTATAGACTCACCAGCGGGGTATAGACTCACCAGCGGGGTATAGACTCACCAACGGGGTATAGACTCACCAGCGGGGTATAGACTCATCAGTGGGGTATAGACTCACCAGCGGGGTATAGACTCATCAGTGGGGTATAGACTCACCAGCGGGGTATAGACTCACCAGCGGGGTATAGACTCACCAACGGGGTATAGACTCACCAGCGGGGTATAGACTCACCAGCGGGGTATAGACTCACCAGCGGGGTATAGACTCACCAGCGGGGTATAGACTCACCAGCGGGGTATAGACTCACCAACGGGGTATAGACTCACCAGCGGGGTATAGACTCATCAGTGGGGTATAGACTCACCAGCGGGGTATAGACTCATCAGCGGGGTATAGACTCACCAGCGGGGTATAGACTCATCAGTGGGGTATAGACTCACCAGCGGGGTTTAGACTCACCAGCGGGGTATAGACTCACCAGCGGGGTATAGACTCACCAGCGGTTAAATACTCACCAGGGGGGTATAGACTCACCAGCGGGGTATAGACTCACCAGCGGGGTATAGACTCACCAGCGGGGTATAGACTCACCAGCGGTTAAAGACTCACCAGGGGCGTATAAATACTAAGGTGAAGGCAGTCTTCGCTACCAGATATAACGTCGCTGAAGAGAAGGGAGATCTGGGGACACTTGGGCCTGAGCCACGTGGCCTCGTAGTCCCCATCCACCTCCTGTGGCCAGCGTCCCTCCCAGGCCTCAGTGTTCTGTAGGGGGACAGGGCGGACATGTCAGGGGACACGTGGTTACAGGAGAGATACGTAAGCTGTTAGGTTCGTCGATACAATAGGAATAGTCTTACAAGAAGTACTCTGTTTATAAAGAGATAAAACCTGGCGATACATAGTGCTTCCCAGGCTAATGTGAGACCAGGGTCGGGTTATATAGATCAGATCCTTCTCCAAGCTGGAGTGGGTCTTCCTGGGCCCTCACGGGGCTGGAGTGGGTCTTCCTGGGCCCTCACGGGGCTGGAGTGGGTCTTCCTGGGCCCTTACGGGGCTGGGGTGGGCCATCCTGGGCCCTCACGGGGCTGGAGCGGGTCATCCTGCATAGTCCAGGACCTCCTTGTGTATGGTTGCACAGTCCAGTACCCCTTTATTATGTTATTTTACACGAACAGCAAGAGTCTGATAAACAAATTAAACGATTTATGTGCTCTTGTTTGCACGGAAACAATATAGTATTGCACTTACCGAAACATGAATGAATGAAGAAAATAAAGAACTATTAGCTAAATATGAAATAAACGTATGTAAACTATTTCACACAGATAGATATATAAGACGAGGAGGGAGAGTAGCATATATGTTGGGGAAAATTTGAAATGTAGTCTCAAAGAGGGAATCAAAGCTGAGCCACACACAGAAACTATTTGTCTAGAATTAAACGAAAAAAAGTAGAAATCTTATAACTGGTGTTATATACAGGGCCACCAAACTTAGACAGAATAGAAGCAAAGTATCTATGGGATGAAATATTTAGAGTATCTAGGTCAAACAGTATTTGTGTCAGGCGTGACTTTTTTTATTGGAATAAAGCGGATTAGCATAACAGGGAATAATGAAGCAGAAGATTTTCTAGAATTAATTGATGATTGCTTTTTTAAGCATCATATTAAAGAACCTAAGCGGGAAAATAATATTTTAGACTTAGTGTTTACTAACAGGGAAACACAAATAAATGATATCGTAATAGGGAGTGAGGTAGGGAATAGCAATCACAAAGAATCAGATTTAGCATAGACTGGAATAGATGTGTAGGAGAAAATTCTGTTAAAGTGCCAGATTTTCGAAAAGCTGGTTTTAATGGCCTAAGAATTTTTTTGGGTTGAAATAGATTGGAAAGTCCTGGGCATGGTGGTGGGCCGGTCTTGGAGCGAGACGTGTAACCAACGATGGGTGATGTAAAAAGGGATTTCGATGTTGATTCAAAATATAACTTATTTAAAAATATTATAAGCAAGGCACAGGAACATAGTATACTATACAAATTGAATAGATCGACTACTAATGACCCAAAGTGGATAACAAAGGATCTGAAGAACCTTGTAGGTAAAAAGAGAGCGTGGTACAAAAGAATTAAGAATGGGGAAGTCAGTTTAGAACAAGAATTCGTACAACTGGTTTGAAATGTTAAAAAATAGATAAGGAGGGCAAAAAGAAACTCTGAAGTTCGCATAGCAGAGCAAGCAAAGACAAATCCTAAAGGGTTTTTTCAGTTATACCGAACAAAGATTAGGGAAACGATAAGTCCATTAAAAACTGATACAGGTCAGATAACTGATTAAGACGAGGAGTGGTATTTTTATTATTTTATCTCTGTGTTTACTAAAGAGGTACTTAACATTATGCCTTCGGGCAAACAAGACTATGTGGGTGGAGAACAGGACAGGTTGACTAGTTTAGCAGTTATTAATGAGGATGTTGTTAAACAAATAGTGAAACTGAAGCCAAATAAATCCCCAGAGCCAGACGAAGTGTTTGCCAGGGTGCTTAAGGAATGCAAAGAGGAGCCTTGCGAGCCATTGAGTACAATATTTAACAAATCATTAGAGTCAGGCAGAGTGCCAAAGTCGTGGAAGGTTGCTAATGTGGTACCAATTTTTACGAAAGGGGATTAATCACTTGCGTCAAACTATCTGCCAATTAGCCTAACGTCTATTGTGGGAAAGATACTTGAATTGATAATTGCAAATATCATTCATCTTCATTTTGAAAAATATAAATTAATAAATGATTCTCAACAGGGTTTTACAAATGGCTATTCATATTTAACAAATTTGCTATCATTTTATTCCAGCATAGTTGAGGCAGTTGATAGTAGTAAGGTTTGTGATGTTGTATACCATTTCTTTAGCAAAGTTTTGGATACAGTGCCATATGAAAGACTGATTAAAAAGATAGAGGCTCATGGTATTGAGGGTGCTTTATTAAGTAGGATTATAGCACTACTATCCCAAATGAAACAAAGAGTTAGTATAAATGGGGTTAAGTCAGAGTGGGAAAATTTTGTAAGTGGAGCGCCTCAAGGCTCTGTCCTGGGGACCTCTGTTATTCATAATATATAAGAATGATTTAGATTCAGGTTTGAGCAGCAAAATTTACAAGTTTGCCGATGATGCAAAAATCGGGAGAGAAATAGACACGGAAAAAGACTCACTATCACTCAAGACGACCTAAACAGGGTTCTGAAATTGTCAAAAGATTGGCAGAGGCAGTTTAATGCTGACAAATGTAAGGTTTTGAGGCTAGGTAATGATGATAGAGTTACAAGATTCGAGCTAGATGGTGTTGAGATTGCAAAGTCGGATTGCGAAAGGGATCTGGGAGTTATGATTAGTAAGAATTTAAAACCAAAAAATAAATGTATAAATGTTCGTAATAAGATTAATAGGACACTGGGATTTATTAATCGAAGCGTTACTAATAAGATACCTGGTGTTGTTCTTCAGCTATAACTTGCTTTGTTTAGGCCCCATTTAGATTATGCAGTTAAATTTTGGTCGCCATACTATAGAATGCATATAAATTCACTAGAATGCGCCCAGCGTAGGATGACAAAGTTAATCTCCCAAATTAGAAACCTGTTATATAAAGAAAGATTGTTGATGTGACGACTTATATTGAATTTTGTAACTAGCTCATCAAGATTGTAACTTGCTTAGCTAAATGAATTGTGGGGTTCAGTCCCTGAGCCCATTATGTGCCTCTGTAACCCTTTCCACTTCCGCCCACAAGATGGGTATGGGGTTCATAATAAATGAACTAAACTAAAAGAAAGATTGACGAAGCTTAAATTACATTCTCTAGAAAGGCGAAGAATTAAGTGTGACAGGAGAGAGGTGCACAAGTGGATGAATGTACATAACAAAGGGAATATTAATAGGGTATTAAAACTATCAACACAAAACAGAACACGAAACAATTGGTATAAATTAGATAAGTTTAGATTTAAGAAAGACCGTGGTAAATACAGGTTCGGTAACAGGGCTTATGATTTGTGTAACCAATTACCACGTAACGTGGTGTAGATGGGGATCCCATGACTGTTTCAAGCGTGGGTTGGACATCTGCAGTTACCGTTCTGCAGTTACCTTTATTTTGATGTTTTTATGAGTCAGGTTGCACAGTTCACACCCCATCGTGTAAGGCTGGACAGTGCAGCACCCCCTTGTGGATGGTTGCACAGTGCAGCACACTTTGAATAAGATTGCAGAGTACAGTGTAACATTACATCCAGTTACTGGGATAACATTTTCTACACTAATACAAGCATTAAGTAACATTATGTGCAGAAATATTTAACAATTATAATAAATCGCGAGAGGCCCGAGGCGGGGACCGAAGTGGGACCCAAGGCGGGAAATGAACTCTGTCCAAACGTTCACAAATACGTTCACACGAGACTGTGATCTATGTTGAGCGATTACAACAGTGGTACAAGACTCGCCTGTGTTAACACAACAGGGGTACAAGACTCGCCTGTGTCAACACAACAGTGGTACAAGACTCGCCTGTGTCAACACAACAGTGGTACAAGACTCGCCTGTGTCAACACAACAGTGGTACAAGACTCGCCTGTGTCAACACAACAGTGGTACAAGACTCGCCTGTGTCAACACAACAGTGGTACAAGACTCGCCTGTGTCAACACAACAGTGGTACAAGACTTGCCTGTGTCAACACAACAGTAGTACAAGACTCGCCTGTGCCAACACAACAGACAGAAACAACTGATACTCACTCTGAACCTCAAGTCCCCCACAGGAGGCTTGGCGTATGGCAGGCTCATGAAGGCGTAAAAATCACGTCCAAGAAATGACTTTAAAATCGTTCCTCTGGCTGTCCCCAGACCTTCTACGGTCACCCGGCTGTAGTTTGTAGTGGGTACTGTGGTGGTGACTGGGGGCACTGTGGTTGTGGTGGCTGGGGGCACTGTGGTTGTGGTGGCTGGGGGCACTGTGGTTGTGGTGGTTGGCGTCACCGTTGTGGTGGTGGTGTTGTCTGAGGTCTCCAGTATGCTGTTGGTCTCCGTTTCTTGTAGATTCTGAAGGAGATGTTGGATATGTGTCTTGGTGGCCGAGGTCTCCTTGATCAGCAGGGGCGGCTGCTTGAGAGCAGAAGTGCCCATTGACGCAGCGAGAAACAGTACAAGAAACATGCACACACACCGAAGGCCAGACATGGCGCCTTTAACTACAGTGAAGGTTCTTGATTTTCAACAGTGAGGGTTAAGGATTCAATACGCTAATGACCACAACTGTCTCCCTTGGGCCTCTAGAACGTGTCTGAGACTTCACCGTCGGGAAAAAGCTTTTCTCCACGTTTCCTCTTTGAGTGCTGAGAGTAGAGTGGCCGGCTGGCTGCCACCTGAAGTACCTGATAACATGCTCAACATGCTCAGGGTTATGACGCGAGACAACTCAAACTTAACATATGTGTAAACACGGTAACGATGGTTCCACACTTTGCTATACCGGCGTGGAATATTTACTGCTGCTTCTACTCGTCTCATATTTACCTTGACCTCCGGAGGTGCTGTCATGTGCTTTATGAAAAAGCGTCCATATATATATATATATATATATATATATATATATATATATATATATATATATATATATATATATACATATGTCGTACCTAGTAGCCAGAATGTACTTCTCAGCCTACTATGCAAGGCCCGATTTGCCTAATAAGCCAAGTTTTCATGAATTAATTGTTTTTCGACTACCAAACCTACCTAACCCAACCTAACCTAACTTTTTCGGCTACCTAACCTAACCTAACATATAAAGATAGGTTAGGTTAGGTTAGGTAGGGTTGGTTAGGTTCGGTCATATATCTATGTTAATTTTAACTCCAATAAGAAAAAATTGACCTCATACATAATGAAATGGGTAGCTTTATCATTTCATAAGAAAAAAATTAGAAAAAATATATTAATTCAGGAAAACTTGGCTTATTAGGCAAATTGGGCCTTGCATAATAGGCCAAAAAGTGAGTTCTGGCTACTAGGTACGACATATGTATACATACTTCATGCGTGTACACCATGAAATAGAATCTGTGACAAGATCTGTTATAACTGATACTCACAACTGCCTCTTACATGAGAATTATCTCTGAATCTTACCATCAGGGTCAAGAGGGTCACTGGGATTTGGCGTCTGTTGACAATAAGTGGAAAAGAGAACGAGCGGCATAAAAGGATTCACACACACACACACACACACACACACACACACACACACACACACACACACACACACACACACACACACACACACACACACACACACACACACACAGATGCTGAGCGAGGGAGATCTGCATGACAACAGAGTGAACAAAAGGGAAACAATTGTCAGAAATACATGGAGAGGTGACTTTACTTCTACTTTGGTAGAAGTAAATTATCCGGAGACATATAGATAGAAGCTTGAGAACGTGTGTAGTTCTCCGTCCTGGTATCTGATTGATTGATTAATTGATGAAGATTAAGCCATACAAGAGGTGGCACGTGCATGAGTGGTCCGTAAATGGCATCTGAGAGGACGCCCAGGGTGTATACCGCCTCATACACCCTCACATCCCTCATTGTCTACCACCCAACAAACTTAATTATCCGACTTGTTTTTCTTGTGTTGACGGCTGCGCTTGAAACTGCAAAGTCATATCAATATATGCGTATACGAATAAGCTACTGTAATATGTTCTTTTGCATTTCATATAAACATAGTTATTATTAGTATTAACATCTTCTGGATTTCTTATGTAACTATGAAAATATTGAGGTCGCTGTCCTTGGGATGGCCTTCATGTAACAAGACTCGCGTTATTGCCCACTGATGTTATCATTGAAGGATGATAATCTGTTATCTCAGACTCTTCAGCTCGACCGCAGCATCTTCACCTCGGCCTCTCTTCAGTACTAAGTTACTAAACGGTACAGTTTTTATAATCCTCCAGTTCAGTCGATATTTTACATTTGTCTAAACCTCCCTCGTTACACGACGAGGCGCCTGAGTGGTCTCCAACACCAGGGTGTGCCACATGTGGATGCTGCCTCACCCTCACGCTCTGTCTCTTCTTTATAACCGATTCTGTACTTTAAAAGTACAGCATCATTGTTAGTTTCATGAGAAAATATTACTGCATTGGGTCAATAATTTGTAATATGTACTTGAATTCTTCCTATAATACAAGGAAATGAATGTGACTGCAGAAATGTGGATGAGTGGGGTACCGCAAGGTTCTATCTCGGGGCCAACCATTTTTGTTATATACAACAATGCCAGATGAGAATATTACAACCCACATCACCAAATTTTCATATGACACTAAGATCTATGGAAAAGCAGAAAGCAAAAACGATATTGAGTCCTAACAAAGCGATTTAGTTGAGCTCCACGAGTGGTCAGATGACTGACAATTGCTTTTCAATATTGAAAAATGCAAGACCTTTCATTTAGGGCATAACAGTGCACATCACGTGTATCATATCAACAACACTATCATATAACAAATTTACGAAGAAAAGGACCTAGGAGCTTTGATCCATCACTGAAAAATGTACAACAAATGGGAGTTGCAGTAAAAAAATCAACCTGTCCTCTTACAAAGACCATCGCATTTCGGTAAAAAATATAATTTTGTTTTTGTATATATACCAAAGTTGTTACTTTCTTATACAACCATTAGCACGCGTAGCGTTTCGGGCAAGTCCTTAATCCTAATTTTCCCTGGAATACGACCTGCCAAATCGTTTAACAATCAGGTACCCATTCACAGCTGGGTGAAATGAGGCGCTGCAGTTAAGAATTGGCGCAAAGTAAATCCTCCCCGGCCAGGATACGAACTTCCCCACAGGAACTGCAGAAAATGACCTTTGACTTCAAGGAAAAGAAAGTGGTTATTCAACTGTACAACCTCTAGTGCCCCTCCCCCCCCTCATCTGGACTACTGTATCCAAGGAGAGAGATACTTCTTTAGTAGGACATATTTGTTTTATAGAAAGTTCTCTCACTTTTTAA
>WNGS01077037.1:0-11723 GCA_020271785.1 Procambarus virginalis | reverse complement strand
GGGTGACATGATAGAGGTTACAAGTGGATGAATGGACATAACAAAGGGATATTAATAGGGTATTGAAAGTATCAACACAGGACAGAACGCGAAACAATGGGTATAAATTGGATAAGTTTAGATTTAGGAAAGACTTGGGTAAATACTGGTTCAGTAACAGGGTTGTTGATTTGTAGAACCAATTGCCGCGTAACATTGTGGAGGCGGGGTCCCTCGATTGTTTCAAGCATGGGTTGGACATGTATATGAGTGGGATTGGGGGTTATAAATAGGAGCTGCCTCGTATGGGCCAATAGGCCTTCTGCAGTTGCCTTTGTTCTTATGTTCTTATGTTCTTATAGCGGCGAGAAATTGAAGCGCGGGTCCCTCAAAGTGCCCCAAGAGAAAAGGGAGGATCGAAGCGAATTTTGGTTGTGGGAGATTCCCAGGTGAGGTATTTGGACAGAACGTTTTGTGCCAGAGATAAAGGGAACAGATTAAGGGTTGCTATCCTGGAGCTGGTATTGGTGATATTGTTGGAAACATGAAAGATATTATGACGGGAAATGGGAACAAACCCATTATTTGTATTAGTGTAGGGGGTAATGATGTTGGGAGAGTTAGAAGTGAGGAACTAATACTGAAATTCAAGACAGCAATAGAATTAGTTAGGAGCAAGGGAGGAATCCCGATCATATGTGGCATTCTTCCAAGAAAGGGAGTGGGAAATGAATGGATGTCGAGGGCACTTGGTGTCAATTGCAGGCTGGAAAGATATTGCAAATCTAATGCAATATCTTATATAGACAACTGGGAACACTTCTATGGAAGAAATGAAATGTATGCTCGGGATGGGGTGCATCTATCGAGAGCTGGGGTTGTTGCTGTTGCAAACTCGTTGGAAGAAGTGGTTAGAGGTGTTTGTTTGGGTTTAAACTGTTAGTAGATAGAGGTATGGGAATTGATTTGGAGGAAGGATGTAATAAAAGTATGTGTTTGCGGGAGAAAGGAATTGGCAAAATGATCAGGGAAAGAGAAGGGCCTCAAAATAACAATTCACTTAGGGTATATTACACAAACAGTAGAAGTCTAAGAAATAAAATTAACGAATTAAATGCTCTTGTCTGCACAGAAAAAATAGATATTATTGCACTTACCGAAACGTGGATGAATGTTGATAATAGAGAACTATTAGCTGAATATCAAATAAATGGATTTAAACTATTTCACACAGATAGATATATTAGACGAGGAGGTGGAGTAGCCATATACGTTAGGGACAATTTGAAATGTAGTCTCAAAGAGGGAATCAAAACTGAGCCACACACAGAACTATTTGGATAGAATTAAACGAAAAAGCAAATAATATTACAATAGGAGTTATATATAGGCCACCAAATTTAGACAGAATGGAAGCAAAGCATCTATGGGATGAAATATCTAGGGCATCTAGATCTAACAGTATTTATGTCATGGGTGACTTTAATTTTAGTGGAATAAACTGGTTGAACAAAACAGGGAATAGTGAAGCAGAAGATTTTCTAGAATAATTGACGATTGCTTTCTTACGCAACACATTAAGGAACCAACACGGGAAAATAATATTTTAGATTAGTGTTAACTAACATGGAAACACAAATTAATGACATCGAAATAGGGAGTGAGCTAGGGAACAGTGATCACAAAGAATCAGATTTAGCATGAATGAATAGACATAAGAACATAAGAACATAAGAACAAAGGCAACTGCAGAAGGCCTATTGGCCCATACGAGGCAGCTCCTATTTATAACCACCCAATCCCACTCATATACATGTCCAACCCATGCTTGAAACAATCGAGGGACCCCACCTCCACAATGTTACGCGGCAATTGGTTCCACAAATCAACAACCCTGTTACTGAACCAGTATTTACCCAAGTCTTTCCTAAATCTAAACTTATCCAATTTATACCCATTGTTTCGCGTTCTGTCCTGTGTTGATACTTTCAATACCCTATTAATATCCCCTTTGTTATGTCCATTCATCCACTTGTAAACCTCTATCATGTCACCCCTAACTCTTCGCCTTTCCAGTGAATGCAAATTAAGCTTTGTTAATCTTTCTTCATATGAAAGATTTCTAATTTGGGGAATTAACTTAGTCATCCTACGCTGGACACGTTCAAGTGAATTTATATCCATTCTATAATATGGCGACCAAAACTGAACTGCATAATCTAAATGGGGCCTAACCAGAGCAAGATATAGCTTGAGAACCACACCAGGTGTCTTGTTACTTACGCTGCGATTAATAAATCCGAGTGTCCGATTTGCCTTATTACGAACATTTATGCATTGATCCTTTTGTTTTAAATTCTTACTAATTATAACTCCCAGATCCCTTTCGCAATCCGACTTCGCAATCTCAACACCATCTAGCTCGTATCTTGTAACTCTATCATCATTACCTAGCCTCAGAACTTTACATTTATCAGCATTAAACTGCATCTGCCAGTCCTTTGACCATTTCAAAACCCTATCTAGATCAACTTGAAGTGATAGTGAGTCCTCCTCCGAATTAATTTCCCTACCGATTTTCGTATCATCGGCAAATTTGCAAATGTTGCTACTCAAACCTGAATCTAAATCATTTATATATATTATAAACAACAGAGGTCCCAAGACAGAGCCTTGAGGCACTCCACTTACAACATTTTCCCACTCTGACTTGACTCCATTTATACTAACTCTCTGTTTCCTTTGGTATAGCCATGCCCTAATCCAGCTTAATATAGCACCCCCAATACCATGAGCCTCTATCTTTTTAATCAGTCTTTCATGTGGCACTGTATCGAAAGCTTTGCTAAAGTCAAGGTACACAACATCACAATCCTTACCACTATCAACTGCCTCAACTATGCTAGAATAAAAAGATAACAAATTTGTTAAACATGAACGGCCATTTATAAAACCATGTTGCGACTCAATTATTAATTTATGTTTTTCAAGATGAAGACGAATTTTATTTGCTATTATAGATTCGAGTAACTTTCCCACAATAGACGTTAGGCTAATTGGTCGATAGTTAGACGCAAGTGATCTATCTCCTTTCTTAAAAACTGGTATCACATTAGCAACTTTCCAAAACTCTGGCACTCTGCCTGACTCTATTGATTTATTAAATATGATTGACAGTGGGTCACAAAGCTCCTCTTTGCATTCTTTCAGCACCCTGGCAAACACTTCATCCGGCCCTGGGGATTTGTTTGGTTTGAGTTTTACTATTTGTTTAAGAACATCCTCCCTGAACATCCTCCCTGACTGATAATGTGCTTTAATCCTTCACACCACCGCCCACGGGATGGGTTATAGGGTATACAAGAAAAATTTAAACTATGGATGTAGGATCCCTCGATTGTTTCAAGCATAGGTTAGACATATGAAATGAATTTTGTGAATGTAAATAGGAGTAGTCTCGTATGGGACAATTGGCATTCTGCAATGTTTCCAACCCTTCCGTAACTGGGTTCTTTTAAAACTAATCTTACGCTAGATCAAAGGTCCCTAACGTTTATGGAAATAGTGCAATGTTAAAGGATATGAAGTTAAAATCCTACTCAAAATAACAGTTATTATTCATTAACATGTACAATTTAGTATGAAAGGTCATCCAGAATATCACCAGCCCCCACACTAGCTGGCTTCGAAGATGAAAGACACCATTTCTCTGACGAAGTCTTCTCGGCCCACATGTTAGTTGCAGTTATGGAGGCTTGTTAAAGCGTTCCCCCTCTTCATTGCACTCACAACGAAGCCTACAGCGCTCAACTAGCCCCCAATAGCTGGCATCTTCCAAGAGTAAAGGCCACAACGCTCAAGTAGCCCCACTGGGTAGCTTGTCTTAAGGTAAAGCACAGTACTGCTTCGCTCTCGCCGCTTCACTGAGGTTCGTGTCGTGTCGCTGGTGGCTGGTCACCTCCCAGCACACCAGACTAGAGGATGGGAAACTAAAATTAATGGCAGGGTCAACTGTTGGAGTTCGAAACCTGGATCATAGATGGCGCTGAGGTCCGTCGCATGCGGTTCCCTGTATTCTTATGTTGTTATTGGGTGAATGTAAATAGGAGCTGCCTCGTATGGGCCAATAGGAGCTACCTCGTATGGGTCAATAGGAGCTGCTTCGTATGGGCCAATAGGAGCTGCCTCGTATGGTCCAATAGGAGCTGCCTCGTATGGTCCAATAGGAGCTGCCTCGTATGGACCAATAGGAGCTGCCTCGTATGGGCCAATAGGAGCTGCCTCGTATAGACCAATAGGAGCTGCCTCCAATGGGCCAATAGGAGCTGCCTCGTATGGGCCAATAGGAGCTGCCTCGTATGGGTCAATAGGAGCTGGCTCGTATGGGTCAATAGGAGCTGCCTCGTATGGGCCAATAGGAGCTGCCTCGTATGGACCAATAGGAGCTGCCTCGTATGGACCAATAGGAGCTGCCTCGTATGGACCAATAGCCCTTCTGTTGCTACCTTCATTGTTACGTTATTAATGAATATTATAACATTAGCATATTCACAAATAAAAATCATAAACCACCAACACTTGTAATGTCTTCCAGACTCAATATCACAGTGAACAATAACATAGCAAGGCCTGAAATATATAAAGTTAAGTGCTCAAGTTCTGTTGGGAATAATATGTATTTGCATATCGTCATCAGTGGTGTTGCACATACATCAGGGTCATTCCATCCAGCGGTCGACCCCCAAAGACGTATTCATCAATTTTAACATGGCGTTCATTCATAATAGGAGTCATCTTAACTATAAATAATGTTATATATTACTATACTGTGCATATTTAGCCATTGATTATGTTCGGTTGACGATTATTTGCAATCAACCTGTCCTTAGATCAAGTCCATTCCATCCAGCGGTCGACCCCAAAGACGCGATCATCAATTTTAACATGCTGTTCATTCCTAATAGGAATGTTGTCAAATGCAAAGAAATAATGTTATATTTTAGCATTTTGTGCATATTTAGGCACTGGTTCTGTTCACGTGGTTGAAGCATTTTAGCGTTGGTGTTCGAACAATAGTAGTCGGGAAGTGTTCGAAAATCATCAGTTGTGAGTCGAGCAGCCCGTCCTGCAAACAAAGACCCGCAACATTGTTCCATGCACCCGCCAAACCTCAGCTGTTTATGAATGATAAACGGTTTACACACGATTGGCAACCAATAGTCCACTACGGGCTCACCATAGCCCGTGCTACCTAGAACGTTTTGTTCCAGGTAGCGAATCTTAAACAACAACGATTGACAACCGATTTGGTTCGAACACTTCCGAACAAATGCTTCACTGCCGAATTTTGTTCGAAGCACAACGCTGTAAATATTAAATTAAAAATCTTTATATTAATAATTGCTATTTGAGAAAATTTCCAATTTGAATGAACAGCAAGAAAAAATGTTTGAATGTGTCTGTGGGGTCGACCGCTGGATGGAATGGATTTGAGTCGAATGTAAACCATTGTTTTTCATACAAATGTGCGTTATATTGAATGAACATTTGGCTTTCATTTATAAGGACGGGCAGCGTAATATAGTGAAGAAATAGTCAGAAATTCCGTAAAGGGTGTTGTCCATAATATAGCGGATGGTTAGTAACGTCACTACAATAGTTTACCACGCAGCAGGGATACTTTTAGGCCTATGACCAAAGTGAACTCTATGACCAATAGTCTATGACCAAAGTAAACTCAAGTGTCTTGACACCGAGAAGCGGATAATATACCTTTTCATGTATAATAAATCAGTTTCAATAAATAATTATCATGAATTACTGGGGTATCCAATTAGGTGGAGGCGACCAATGAAAATACAGGTAGCGAGAATGTTGAGGTCATCTGAAAATGGGAAACGGGATTGGCTGTTGAGTCCCCCCCCCCCCGCACCCCCCGTTGCTCGTTGAGGATTGGTTGTTGAGTCGACGTGCTCAGAGAGGAGGAACGGAACGTTATTTTGCCCCTAAAATTACGTGAGGTATGGTGTACAGGTGTAGTGTTAAGGCGTCTTGTTTCTCTGGTTTTGACCCCGTGGTGGACCTTTGGGGGGGTCACCAGGCGTGACAGACACCCTGTTACAGTCACTTTGTACACCAACACGCTATAACTAGAGGCAAAAAAAATTAAGTATATATCATCTTTGGTGGTATAAACGCTTATTTTAGTACCGACCCATAATCAGTACTAAAATATATTTATAAATCTTCACTACGTACTGTATTGATAACATTGTACTAATTATTGTTTTTGTTTTCCAGAACTAATCAGGTCTACTACTGGAGGTGTGGTTCCAGTCTGGACTGCTGAGCCGAGGCTGGTGGCCCGACAGATGGGCTAGTCGGGTGACCAACGGTGACTTATCCGTCACAAGGTACGTAAAAGTTTTAAGTTGGCGCAAACTATTAATAATTTACTAGCCTAGCATTATAAAGTAAGGCGTTAAGTCATCAGTGGTTGTCAAGTGTTTTAAATGGTATAAAGGCGATAATATATTGACTAAGTTCTTCTACCACCTCAGGGTGCTAAGTGACAGATCAAAAACTAGTGACAGGCTCTAAGTATACCTTTTGATTTTTATTTAAATTACCAGTTTCAGAGTAGCTTGCATCAGAAATAGCTTTAAATTAAAGCTTTCAAGTTAGTGTCTATGGTATGGTATAGTGGTAAATAATTTATGTATTACCTTACAGGTATTAGTTAACATGACTGACTGGAAACTGCCCTAGGGCGTCTGACAGAACGAGCGTTAACTGCGTAAAGACTAGTGAAGATTATTACATGGAAGAGTTCGCGTCCCATGCGTCGTCTGGTGCGGTAGCAGAAGTGTACGTTCCCGGCTGTACTACATACTATAAAGATGCCCGTGTTAATGTTGTGGAAGCTTGAATGTGACGGCAAGCTAGTTGTGAATGAAATAATCTTCACGCTGTTAAGGAGTTAGAGTTGAAATGTTAGGAAGTTTTGCCGAAATTGTAACCTATAAAAACTAACACGTATCAGCTGTAATCGTTAATTATCAACTGTAACCGTTAATTGTAAACAAATACATGTTCAGTCAGATACTGGCATCTTGCACAGAAGTGGGTGCAATGGCACGAAGTAGGAAGTAATAGCGTATGGTAGTAACAAGGGAAAAGAATGTGAAATATAATAGAGCGCGCACGTAGTGTGAAAGCCTCATAATGGCAAGATATTAAGTGTACCGGGCCCGAACAGTCTATTAGAAGAGTATTAGAAGCTGCGGCCACTAGAGCTGTAGCTAAGCCCATTTAAGATAGCCTATGGTGGACAGGTGTTTAGTAAAGTTAAAATAACAGATAAAACCAGAAGATTGGAATCTATGGCCAAAGTGTCAGGTTAATAACCCCGTAGGGTTGACAATCACCTAGCAAGGGGACCTGGAAGCTACTTTGAGTGTGGAGGAGTGAATGTTTGATCACATGTTACTACAGCCGTATCAGAACCAGATAGCGAGTTTAGTTTGTAAATTGAAAACCGTTTGCATAATACGAACTGCCTTAGACCAGTTCGATTAGTTGATTAAGAAGAAACTAATTAAACAATTAAAATCCAGTTTGATAAGAGGATGGTGCTTCCGGAAATTGTTTAAGACTTAAAAGGTAGCTCGATAGAGCTTTGACCGCCCGAGTGGTATACGGTTAGTGTCATAGTTAGCGTGTGGTGTTTTAAGTTTGGTAGTGCCGTTCTCCCCCCCCCCTCCACCAAAACTCTAACTTCAAGACAGAGCTCAGATTAAATAGGTTTGACCCATATGACAGATGGGGGAACGTTTGACAATACGTGGGCTTGCTGACCTTGAGGAACGTAGACGTAAATATAGCTGAGGGTAGCTTGAGGTAAAAAAGTTTCAGGTTACTGACAACATTGATTACTGGCAGTAATCATAAAATGTTATTTATAACGAATAAAGTGTAAATAAGCACGACCTTGGTCCTATCACTAACAGCTCGTAAAATCTGTAACACGAAATGTTAATGTTTCCGGTCTACGTGCTGCACATAGTTCCACTAGATGTGACCGTATTCTGAATACCTGTGTTAGGAGGCAGAGGATGACGATACGTATTTTGTAGGGAGGAAGCAATAGCCTAAGCTACTCTATCCCTTTGAGATGTATTTTAACTTGATACACATTTGTGGGGACATGGTGATATTGGTGTAGGGAGCAGGAGAGGGCTCGCTCTGCTAGTACTGTAGGTGGAGGTAACAGGGAAGACGTTCTGGATCGTCATGGGTAAAGCCTTACACATGTGCATTTCTTAAATTAGGGGTGAGCTTCAGCTATTGGTCCACGGGCTGTTATCAGTCTAGGAGCAAGTATACGGCGTGGACTTGATTGTGTAGGGTTAATAGAGAAATTGTACTGGGAGAAGGCAGCTATCTTTTCCGTGTAAGACATTAACCGGCAATCTGTCGTCACACACACACACACACACACACACACACACACACACACACACACACACACACACACACACACACACACCACACACACACACACACACACACACAACACACACACACACACACACACACACACACACACACACCACACACACACACACACACACACACACACACACACCACACACACACACACACACACACACACACACACACACACCACACACACACACACACACACACACACACACACACACACACACACACACACACACCACACACACACACACACCACACACACACACACACACACCACACACACACACACACACACACACACACACACACACACACACACACCACACACACACACACACACACACACCACACCACACACACACACACACACACACACCACACACACACACACACACACACACACCACACACACACACACACACACACACACACACACACACACACACACACACACACACACACACACACACACACACACACACACACACACACACACACACACACACACACACACACACGTTCTGCTGGTAGGTAATTAATGTTGGCTAGCGTGAGGTGTACTAGGTACGAGTACACCCCAAGAACTGTAACTGTTCTCGTGTAGTGTGGAAGTGTCTACACACACGTTTCAGGGCTGTGCTTTGGTGTATTGTAGGAAAAAATGAAGTGTATAAGAGCTGCAACACGTGTTTTGGTTTTACTCGTATAATGTTTTAGGAATTGGTAATAAGGGAAAGAAAAAGTACCTGCGGGCTCACCATAGCCGGTGCTACTTGGAGCTGTTTGTTCCAAGTAGCGAATCTTTAACAACAACGGTAAAGAGAATGTAATAAGATGTTAAATGATACAATAATACTGAATGTGTTGGCTATAAGAGAAATGTGTAAAGAGTTTTGACAAATTATTGTAAGGTTGGCAACATTTCATGTTTATGGTTAACAGGATGGATATTATGTAATGTGTTCCATGAAGGGCAGCGTGTGGCGAGATGTGGGACGGCCGGAACAGTTGAATATTATATATGGAGAAGCGGGCATTGGTGGAGACGAACGCGACTCTCCATAGTAGTAATGGAGTGTGTGCACTGCAGGACAATGTTATGTAAAAGGCGAGTCTGGTATCCTCATTTGCACACTTCACGTAAACAATTCTTTGGAAAGTTAAGTAAAGTTCGTAACGCATTACCATATAGTACTATCAGTTTGAGCATTACCCAGCCTTACTAGTGGAAAATGTAAATTTAATATCTGTACTAGGCTACGCATTGGTGTTGCTCAGGAAGCATCCTCCGTCCCCATGAATTACACAGCCTCGTGTGAGTCATTTTGAAATAGGAGAAAAAAATGGTTAAAAAATATATTCAAATGAAGCGAATGGTAAAGAACAAAGGTGAATTTAGAAAGGAATGTCAGAAAATAAATAGAAATGTATGACAAATTTATCAATGCAATCGTAAACCTTGAAAATGAATTAACATTTTGAAGTGCATGTGTTTACATGCAACAGATGTCGCGTTAAAAACAAAGGACGTTTTGACCTCTCATAGATGTCACATGTACATAAAAACACCTTGTATGGGAAAGGAACGTTGTCAAAAAATTAAAGAAATAGGTGAATAACTTTGAGAACAGCGACTTAGTAGAAAGGAAAATTGACAGCCTATTGTATTACTTAGAAATCTACAAGAGAACATAATGTGTGGACGCATGGTTGTGTGTGGATATTTGAATGTTACACGGTATTCCTCTATAGACGCTGGAATACATGTGAAGAACCTCTCACAATCATTGCTCCCCGACTAGATAGATTAGGTGGCAACAGGTACACACGGTGTTACCAAAGAAGCCGGGAACGTGTTTTAAAAATAAATATTGACCGATTTGTAAATATCTGTTCACCATTTCCTGTGTTAACCCCCCCCCCCCCCCCAAATGTCTGCAGGTGTTGGAACAGTGTGTATTTGAGATACGAATGTTGATAAGGCATGTTTATTGTGTATGTTCAGAATGTTTAATATAATGTACTTCCGCAGGTGAGATGCTTCAGTATGTTTAAGGTGGTCAGAGGAGGATACTATAGCGTGTAGGTGCGGCAAGGGACCGACATGCAGGTGTTGAAGATTGAGTTGCATATAAGGTATGACACTGTTGTGGTGGTTGTAAATGAAGTTTTGTGCAGTGTCGTTTGATGGTTATTAACCCCTCCGTGTGTGGCTCCCGGAGTGTGAGGCGTCCCCTGTCCTTTTACGTCCGGGTGTTTGGGAGGCGGTCTTGCACCCGTAGAACTGTAGTACCGAACCTCTCGAGCGAGGGGACTGTTTTTATTGTCAGTGCATTTCGTGACAACCCGATCTCGGACTGAAGGTTAAGTGGTGTATACTTAAGATGCAACTGTCTTACAGGCAGGACATCTAAGAATTGTTGCTCTGGTGGGGCACATTCGTGGAGTCTTCCCTGGTTTTTGTACCTTCTCAGGCTTGTTGGTCCCCCATTCAGTCCCCTGAGTGGGACTGTTGCAAGAGCAGGCTCTGTACCCCCCCCGCTGCATTGGATCCCGACCTTGCTGCTCCCCTCAGGTAAGGGTCGACTTCCCGCAGAGTGGTGACCAGCGCGGCCCCTGACACGGCTCCGTGTCTTGTGACCATGTACGTTTTGGCCCCCTCACTATGTGGGTTCTGAATGCTGTCCCCGCCACCACTCGCAGGATCGCTTCTTATACTAATCCTTACAACGCCTTGTTTTGACCCGCTACATGGGTAAATACTTTCTTTTGCGCATCTGGACTCTACTCCTGACGATTTTCCCTCCATACACACCTTGAATAGGTAGATGCCTCTTTAGTTTTAACCCCGCCAGTTATGGTATGGTGTGTCGTTGTTGGTATTTCTCAGGATGCAGGTACTCCCTCGCCGTTTCGTTCTGCCTTGGGGGCGACCCCATGTTGGGGGGGGGGGGGTGGAGATCGTCGTGTGCCCCCTTTCGCCGGTGTATCCTACGCTCGCGTGTTTGCCTCTGCTCTCCTTGCCACCTTAGTGTCCGAACCGTTTCCAGCCTTTACATCGGAACAGTACGCTGACACTGCTGTCTCTCCGGGGTGGTTGCAGCATCCTTTCTAGCGCTTTTGACTGTAACCCTTCCTGTTCCTCTTGACCACGTTGCTGTTTGTGTCCGTTTGTCGCTTAACAAGAATGATCCGTTCGTCTTAGCGATGGTTTTCGTCGTGTTCCGTCCTTGGCCCTG
>WNGS01077036.1:5017-23241 GCA_020271785.1 Procambarus virginalis | reverse complement strand
TTATATGACAAAGAGTGCTGCGAAGACGGGACACCACGAGCGTAGCTCTCATCCTGTAACTACACTTAGGTAATTACACTTAGGTAATTGCACCTTTTTGATAGTCTGTTCGTGGCGTAGGGGTCATAGTGCCGGTTATGTCAGTGTGTTATGCACCTGGCTTTCTAAGGTTCGAGTCCTTCACAGGGAAAGAGTTCTAGGTGTTATATATATAATATTATATATATATATATATATATATATAATATATATATATATATATATATATATATATATATATATATATATATATAATGGTCTTCTCTTCCAACGGCGTAAGGTTACAATTTCTTAATCTTTCCTCTCAACGCAAACCACTCCGTCCCAAATGCAGAGTGCAGGCATCCCTATGGACGTTCTCCAGCACTTCAAGAGAGACAGCTTCCACTCTGGCGTCTTATTAACCATAAATGACACTTAATATGTAGTCAGCAAGCCGCGCAACGACTCCTTAATACTTCGGGCTCGCCATAGCCCGTGCTACTTGCAACTTTTTGCTCCAAGTAGCGAATCTTGAAAGAAACATCGACTCCTTAATCATATTTCTCAAGGCGGTTCTCAGGTTGGGCAAACTCTGGTATTGAGTTGCTATCTGCCTGACGATGGGGGACAGGTTTAGCGTGATGGGTCTGTCAGGTTTGGCAAAGTTCAATTCCCGAAGTGTTGCATCTCTCACTACGGACCTTATGTTCGACCTGTTGTTCCCTCGCAGCAGTTAGGGTCATTGTTGACCAGACCACAACACTAGAAGGTGAAGGACGACGACGTTTCGGTCCGTCCTGGACCATTCTCAAGTCGATTGTGAATGGTCAGGACGGACCAAAACGTCGTCGTCCCTTCACCTTCTAGTGTGTGGTCTGGTCAAAATACTTCAGCCACGTTATTGTGACTCATCGCCTGCGTTAGGTTCATTACTTTGCATTTGCTCCAGTTGAACTCTTGTAGCCACTTGTTGGACTATTTTGTGTTCAGTTTGTTCATGATATCCTGTAGTTTGTTGCAGTTATCCAACGTATTGTTCCACCTCCTGGTACAACCACCCATCCCCTTGAACAAATAGGTCGCGTTTTTAACGTTCTGGTAACCAAATTACATAGGTAATTACGTACTATGGCAAATAATGTCTCGCCAATATTTACGTTTTCTTTGCATCGGACTCAGTAGCAAGATTATCTTGAGATGATTTCGGGGCTTTAGTGTCCCCGCGGCCCGGTCCTCGACCAGGCCTCCACCCCAGGAAGCAGCCCGTGACAGCTGACTAACACCCAGGTACTATTTTTACTGCTAGGTAACAGGGGTACATAGGGTGAAAGAAACACTGCCCATTTTTTTCTCGCCGGCGCCTGGGATCGAACCCAGGACCACAGGATCACAAGTCCAGCGTGCTGTCCACTCGGCCGACGGCTCCCTTTACTTCAGATTACGTTAAGAAACTGATAACAGCGTCTTAAAAGAGGTCATCCGCCTTGAAGAACAACATCAAGAAACCGTCGTACTAAAATGCCCTTATCCTAACCTGCCAGAGGACCCAAAACAGAAAACGGGACAATGTGTCACTTTCGCCAGCCGCTGCCATTTTCTAGTACGACAATTTGTGGCCCTAGGTGGCGTGTACGTCAAAATACGACCTGCTATTGTGAGGGCGGGGGCCAGGGCGCCTCTCTGATCATCCCACAAACATATCCCGAGTATAACGACGCCATATTTACCAACAACATATATATATAACCATTGGAGTATAACCTGTTGGATAGACTCCAGGGCTTCTTGACTATAAGGCTCATATACTATATATAATGGATATATATTTATAATATATATAATGGTATAATATAAAATGGTATATAATGGAGGGACAGGACCCCATCACAATGGTATATATATAATATATAATGGATATAATATATAGTGCATATAAGGCTTATATAAAGCATATAGCTCATTTCATATACTCATAACTACACAGATGTGCATAATACATTAGCAAAACCCTAATGAGTTTATGATTAAATATTGAAACTATATATTAGGATCGAACCTGTGTTCGTGTTAAGTCTAGAGACGCAGGATCGAGCCCAAGGAACAGCCTTCACCACTAATACAGTTGGGTGTTATTAGAAAGTTATGCCACCAGACTAGCACCCGAGCTGAGAGGTATGAGCTACGAGGCGAGGCTACGGGACCTAAACCTCACGTCGCTGGACGACACACGAGTTAGGGGAGACATGATTACCATATACAAGATCCTCAGAGGAATTGATAGGGTAGATAAAGCCAGTTTAACAAAGGGAGGACGCGAACAAGGGGACACAGGTGGAAAGTGAGTGCCCACATGAGCCACAGAGACGTTAGAAGGAACTTTTTTAGTGTCAGAGTAGTTAACGGATGGAATGCATTAGGCAGTGATGTGGTGGAGGCTGACTCCATACACAGTTTCAAGTGTAGATATGATAGAGCCCAACAGGCTCAGGAACCTGTACACCAGTTGATTGACAGTAGAGAGGCGGGACCAAAGAGCCAGAGTTCAACCCCCGCAAGCACAAATAGCTGATTATGTTCGAACTGTTTTGAACAGTATTCCATCATCTTCCTGCGTTCGAATCGCACTTCTCTAAATCCGTGACTCAAGCATTACAAATGTAAGCAATTCTTAACACCTCCCTTACTCTATCCTAGGCCTATCTGTACTCAAAATTGTAATATATATACAAGTGACTTGGGGGTCAGCCGCCGCTTGAACAATCTTAGCCGAAGGATAGCTTGTTGGCGAGTCTTGTAGCGTCTTATTCAATAGAAAGGGGGGGCGGGGGATGGGAGGGAACTATCAGAGGGGAAAGCGCCAAGCCATTACGACTATATAGCACTGGGAAGGGAATGGTGGCCCACAACCACTTGTGGACGGTCGCGGGGGATTGAACGCCGACCTGCATGAAGCGAAACCGTCGCTCTACCGTCCAGCCTAAAGTGGCTAGGCAGGGATTGGGAGGAGGGATTGGTGGGGGGGGGGAGTGAGGATTAATAATCATCTGGACAATATTTAAGACGGGCTATAAATTGCATCGTTTCTTAGAGGATTTGGCGTTAATTAATACGAGGCTCCGAGCGGTATGTGCGCAGGCTCTGCTGGTCCGAGCTCCCTCCCTGCTCCCCTGGGGGCCAGATTCACGAAGCAGTTACGCAAGCACCTACGAACCTGGGGCCAGATTCACGAAGCAGTTACGCAAGCACCTACGAACCTGGGGCTAGATTCACGAAGCAGTTACGCAAGCACCTACGAACCTGGGGGCCAGATTCACGAAGCAGTTACGCAAGCACCTACGAACCTGGGGCCAGATTCACGAAGCAGTTACGCAAGTACTTACGAACGCGTACATCTTTCCTCAATCTTTGACGGCTTTGGTTACATTTATTAAACAGTTTACAAGCATGAAAACTTCCCAATCAACTGTTGTTATTGTTATAAACAGCCTCCTGGTGCTTCGGAGCTCATTAACTGTTTAATAATTGTAAACAAAGCCGTCAAAGATTGAGGAAAGATGTTCACGTTCGTAAGTACTTGCGTAACTGCTTCGTGAATCTGGCCCCAGGTTTGTAGGTGCTTGCGTAACTGCTTCGTGAATCTGGCCCCAGGTTCGTAGGTGCTTGCGTAACTGCTTCGTGAATCTGGCCCCAGGTTTGTAGGTGCTTGCGTAACTGCTTCGTAAATCTGGCCCTCTTGCCTGTCCTCATAAACAGTAGGCTCAGGCTCGCTAAACGGACTGTGTGTACCGTTGATATATTAACCGGAGTGGCAGGGGGCTGTGTGTTGAGACGTCTGGGTGAGCGTCTCAAAGCTCTCCAAATGTACTCACTAGAAAGGAGACGAGAGAGATACCAAATAATATACACGTGGAAAATACTGGAGGGCCAGGTCCCAAATCTGCACAGTAAAATAACAACGTACTGGAGTGAACGATATGGAAGAAAATGCAGAATAGAACCAGTGAAGAGCAGAGGTGCCATAGGCACAATCAGAGAACACTGTATAAACATCAGAGGTCCAGTGAAGAGCAGAGGTGCCATAGGCACAATCAGAGAACACTGTATAAACATCAGAGGTCCAGTGAAGATCAGAGGTGCCATAGGCACAATCAGAGAACACTGTATAAACATCAGAGGTCCAGTGAAGAGCAGAGGTGCCATAGGCACAATCAGAGAACACTGTATAAACATCAGAGGTCCAGTGAAGAGCAGAGGTGCCATAGACACAATCAGAGAACACTGTATAAACATCAGAGGTCCAGTGAAGAGCAGAGGTGCCATAGGCACAATCAGAGAACACTGTATAAACATCAGAGGTCCGCGGTTGTTCAACGTCCTCCCAGCGACTATAAGAAATATTGCCGGAACAACCGTGGACATCTTCAAGAGGAAACTGGACTGTTTTCTAAGAGAAGTTCCGGACCAGCCGGGCTGTGGTGGGTATGTGGGCCTGCGGGCCGCTCCAAGCAACAGCCTGGTGGACCAAACTCTCACTAGTCAAGCCTGGCAAACTTTGGGTAGTGTGTGAGGATGTCTGCAAGAAAATGAAGAATGAAAAGTGAATGAATATTTTGCAACACTCCAGGTACCCCCTCCCCCCCCCCCCCGCAGGTGTGGAGGGTGTGATGCCTCCACATTCAGTAATAATGTGCGAGATCATGACACAGTTCCTGGTCGCAGTTTGCATCTGGAGTGCTGAGTTGGTCGCCACCTGCCACAGGTGAGGGCAGCCACCTGCCACAGGTGAGGGCAGCCACCTGCCACAGGTGAAGGCAGCCACCTGCCACAGGTGAGGGCAGCCACCTGCCACAGGTGAGGGCAGCCACCTGCCACAGGTGAGGGCAGCCACCTGCCACAGGTGAGGGCAGCCACCTGCCACAGGTGAGGGCAGCCACCTGCCACAGGTGAGGGGCAGCCACCTGCCACAGGTGAAGGCAGCCACCTGCCACAGGTGAAGGCAGCCACCTGTCACAGGTGAGGGGCAGCCACCTGCCACAGGTGAAGGCAGCCACCTGCCACAGGTGAGGGCAGCCACCTGCCACAGGTGAGGGCAGCCACCTGCCACAGGTGAGGGCAGCCACCTGCCACAGGTGAGGGCAGCCACCTGTCACAGGTGAGGGCAGCCACCTGCCACAGGTGAGGGCAGCCACCTGCCACAGGTGAGGGCAGCCACCTGCCACAGGTGAGGGCAGCCACCTGCCACAGGTGAGGGCAGCCACCTGCCACAGGTGAGGGCAGCCACCTGCAACAGGTGAAGGCAGCCACCTGCCACAGGTGAGGGCAGCCACCTGCCACAGGTGAGGGCAGCCACCTGCCACAGGTGAGGGCAGCCACCTGCCACAGGTGAGGGCAGCCACCTGCCACAGGTGAGGGCAGCCACCTGCAACAGGTGAGGGCAGCCACCTGCCACAGGTGAGGGCAGCCACCTGCCACAGGTGAGGGCAGCCACCTGCCACAGGTGAGGGCAGCCACCTGCTACAGGTGAGGGCAGCCACCTGCCACAGGTGAGGGCAGCCACCTGTCACAGGTGAGGGCAGCCACCTGCCACAGGTGAGGGCAGCCACCTGTCACAGGTGAGGGCAGCCACCTGCCACAGGTGAGGGGCAGCCACCTGCCACAGGTGAGGGCAGCCACCTGCCACAGGTGAGGGCAGCCACCTGTCACAGGTGAGGGCAGCCACCTGCCACAGGTGAGGGCAGCCACCTGCCACAGGTGAGGGCAGCCACCTGTCACAGGTGAGGGCAGCCACCTGCCACAGGTGAGGGCAGCCACCTGCCACAGGTGAGGGCAGCCACCTGCCACAGGTGAGGGCAGCCACCTGCTACAGGTGAGGGCAGCCACCTGCCACAGGTGAGGGCAGCCACCTGTCACAGGTGAAGGGCAGCCACCTGCCACAGGTGATGGCTGCCACCTGTCACAGGTGAGGGCAGCCACCTGTCACAGGTGAGGGGCAGCCACCTGCCACAGGTGAGGGCAGCCACCTGTCACAGGTGAGGGGCAGCCACCTGCCACAGGTGAGGGCAGCCACCTGTCACAGGTGAGGGGCAGCCACCTGTCACAGGTGAGGGCAGCCACCTGTCACAGGTGAGGGGCAGCCACCTGCCACAGGTGAAGGCAGCCACCTGCCACAGGTGAGGGGCAGCCACCTGCCACAGGTGAGGGCAGCCACCTGTCACAGGTGAGGGGCAGCCACCTGCCACAGGTGAGGGCAGCCACCTGTCACAGGTGAGGGGCAGCCACCTGCCACAGGTGAGGGCAGCCACCTGTCACAGGTGAGGGGCAGCCACCTGCCACAGGTGAGGGCAGCCACCTGCCACAGGTGAGGGCAGCCACCTGTCACAGGTGAAGGCAGCCACCTGCCACAGGTGAGGGCAGCCACCTGCCACAGGTGAAGGGCAGCCACCTGTCACAGGTGAGGGGCAGCCACCTGCCACAGGTGAAGGGCAGCCACCTGTGACAGGTGAGGGCAGCCACCTGCCACAGGTGAAGGGCAGCCACCTGTCACAGGTGAGGGCAGCCACCTGCCACAGGTGAAGGGCAGCCACCTGTGACAGGTGAAGGGCAGCCACCTGTCACAGGTGAGGGCAGCCACCTGTCACAGGTGAAGGGCAGCCACCTGCCACAGGTGAAGGGCAGCCACCTGCCACAGGTGAGGGGCAGCCACCTGCCGCAAGTGAGGGGCAGCCACCTGCTACAGGTGAGGGCAGCCGCCTGCCACAGGTGAGGGCAGCCACCTGCCACAGGTGAGGGCAGCCACCTGCCACAGGTGAGGGCAGCCACCTGCCACAGGTGAGGGCAGCCACCTGCCACAGGTGAGGGCAGCCACCTGCCACAGGTGAGGGCAGCCACCTGCCACAGGTGAAGGCAGCCACCTGTCACAGGTGAAGGCAGCCACCTGTCACAGGTGAAGGTCAGTCCAGTCTGATCCTGGATTATTAAATCCTTGTTACTGTGTTCACTTCCATGTTGTTGACGAGGTCTGCATAATGGCAAAGGTGACCAGGCTACTGGAGGCTACTGTCCAGTGGAGGCTACTGACCAGTGGAGGCTACTGACCAGTGGAGGCTACTGACCAGTGGAGGCTACTGACCAGTGGAGGCTACTGACCAGTGGAGGCTACTGACCAGTGGAGGCTACTGACCAGTGGAGGCTACTGACCAGTGGAGGCTACTGACCAGTGGAGGCTACTGACCAGTGGAGGCTACTGACCAGTGGAGGCTACTGACCAGTGGAGGCTACTGACCAGTGGAGGCTACTGACCAGTGGAGGCTACTGGCCAGTGGAGGCTACTGACCAGTGGAGGCTACTGGCCAGTGGAGGCTACTGACCAGTAGAGGCTACTGACCAGTGGAGGCTACTGACCAGGGAGGCCACTGGCCAGTGGAGGCTACTGACCAGTGGAGGCTACTGGCCAGTGGAGGCTACTGACCAGTAGAGGCTACTGACCAGTGGAGGCCACTGACCAGTGGAGGCTACTGACCAGTGGAGGCTACTGACCAGTGGAGGCTACTGGCCAGTGGAGGCTACTGACCAGTGGAGGCTACTGGCCAGTGGAGGCTACTGACCAGTAGAGGCTACTGACCAGTGGAGGCTACTGACCAGTGGAGGCCACTGACCAGTGGAGGCTACTGGCCAGTGGAGGCTACTGACCAGTGGAGGCTACTGGCCAGTGGAGGCTACTGACCAGTAGAGGCTACTGACCAGTGGAGGCCACTGACCAGTGGAGGCCACTGACCAGTGGAGGCCACTGACCAGTGGAGGCTACTGACCAGTGGAGGCTACTGACCAGTGGAGGGCCAGTGGACCACTGACCATGGAGGCTACTGACCAGTGGAGGCCACTGACCAGTGGAGGCTACTGGCCAGTGGAGGCTACTGACCAGTGGAGGCTACTGGCCAGTGGAGGCCACTGACCAGTGGAGGCTACTGACCAGTGGAGGCCACTGACCAGTGGAGGCCACTGACCAGTGGAGGCTACTGACCAGTGGAGGCTACTGACCAGTGGAGGCCACTGACCAGTGGAGGCCACTGACCAGTGGAGGCTACTGACCAGTGGAGGCCACTGACCAGTGGAGGCTACTGACCAGTGGAGGCCACTGACCCGTGGAGGCTACTGACCAGTGGAGGCCACTGACCAGTGGAGGCCACTGACCAGTGGAGGCCACTGACCAGTGGAGGCTACTGACCAGTGGAGGCCACTGACCAGTGGAGGCTACTGACCAGTGGAGGCCACTGACCAGTGGAGGCCACTGACCAGTGGAGGCTACTGACCAGTGGAGGCTACTGACCAGTGGAGGCCACTGACCAGTGGAGGCCACTGACCAGTGGAGGCCACTGACCAGTGGAGGCTACTGACCAGTGGAGGCCACTGACCAGTGGAGGCTACTGACCAGTGGAGGCTACTGACCAGTGGAGGCTACTGACCAGTGGAGGCCACTGACCAGTGGAGGCTACTGACCAGTGGAGGCCACTGACCAGTGGAGGCCACTGACCAGTGGAGGCCACTGACCAGTGGAGGCTACTGACCAGTGGAGGCCACTGACCAGTGGAGGCTACTGACCAGTGGAGGCTACTGACCAGTGGAGGCCACTGACCAGTGGAGGCCACTGACCAGTGGAGGCTACTGACCAGTGGAGGCCACTGACCAGTGGAGGCCACTGACCAGTGGAGGCTACTGACCAGTGGAGGCCACTGACCAGTGGAGGCCACTGACCAGTGGAGGCTACTGACCAGTGGAGGCCACTGACCAGTGGAGGCTACTGACCAGTGGAGGCCACTGACCAGTGGAGGCCACTGACCAGTGGAGGCCACTGACCAGTGGAGGCTACTGACCAGTGGAGGCCACTGACCAGTGGAGGCCACTGACCAGTGGAGGCCACTGACCAGTGGAGGCTACTGACCAGTGGAGGCCACTGACCAGTGGAGGCTACTGACCAGTGGAGGCTACTGACCAGTGGAGGCCACTGACCAGTGGAGGCTACTGACCAGTGGAGGCCACTGACCAGTGGAGGCCACTGACCAGTGGAGGCCACTGACCAGTGGAGGCCACTGACCAGTGGAGGCTACTGACCAGTGGAGGCCACTGACCAGTGGAGACTAAGAAGTGTGCCCAGGTCAGTAGGACAAGCCGCTGGCTGAGTTACCAGGTGTATACACCAGGAGTGACAATTGAGGTACTTTCCTGTAGGCGGGAGCGGAAGTGTTTGGGCAGCCCTATCATTGTGCGAGAGTTTGGGAGCAACAAACTCTGTGGTGTGTGGTGGTGTGAGGGGTGTGTGTGTACTTCCCTAGTTACGCTGGCCTAATTGGCACTCTAGCTCCTGGCTCCAGCCTCGTCGAAACATTCCTCGGGTTGGATAACTTGCAATTCTCGCGGTATGTGCTCTAGATTTGAAGCCTTGTTAGTGTGTAATAGCTGCCTGGCCCCGTGTGTGTGTGTGTGTGTGTTGTGTGTGTGTGTGTGTGTGTGTGTGTGTGCGCGTGACTGGGGAGACCACATCCTGCTCCAGTTTGTGGTGAGTAAGACAGGGATCATGTTGACTGAGTTCCTCAGAGTGACTGGTCACTCCACACCGTGATCAGCCAGGCTGTGGACCCCGCCTTCACCCACACGCACGCCACACCCACACGCACGCACTCCATTCACCAGGTAAATAGAGGGACACAGATAACGGAGGAGAGGCAAGACGAGGAAAAGGAAGAGAGGTGGGGGGTAGAGGGCGGCCCAGCACGCTCCACAAGTCTCACCACAACACCAACTTACAACATTAAGGAACACAAAGATGGAGCCCAGAAGAGCTACTCTAGTTAAAGCGGGCAATAAACTCGCGGCTGTCATGTCTACAAGCTCAAGCCGTAGCCGTAGCCTTTTGTTGCACAGCTTGTGTGTGCAACTTGCAACCCTGGCATGCTTTCATCTCCAGTCACAATCTACTGGTCTTACTGTTTTCCTAAAGCATTCTTCACAGGCTCATGTTTCTTGCTACTTAATTACAGCTCNTGGGAGTTCTTCTACTCCCCAAGCCCGGTCCGAGGCCAGACGCGACTTGTGAGAGTTTGGTCCACCAGGCTGTTGCTTGGAGCGGCCCGCAGGCCCACATACCCACCACAGCCTGGCTGGTCCGCACTCCTTGAAGGAAACAATCTAGTTTTATCTTGAAGATGTCCACGGTTGTTCCGGCAATATTTCTGATGCTCGCTGGGAGGATGTTGAACAACCGTGGACCTCTGATGTTTATACAGTGTTCTCTGATTGTGCCTATGGCACCTCTGCTCTTCACTGGACCTCTGATGTTTATACAGTGTTCTCTGATTGTGCCTATGGCACCCCTGCTCTTCACTGGCCCTCTGATGTTTATACAGTGTTCTCTGATTGTACCTATGCACCTCTGCTCTTCACTGAACGTCTGATGTTTATACAGTGTTCTCTGATTGTGCCTATGGCACCTCTGCTCATCACTGGTTCTATTCTGTATTTTCATCCATATCGTTCACTCCAGTACGTTGTTATTTTGTACGCTGTGTAGATTTGGGACCTGTCCCTCCAGTATCTTCCAGGTGTATATTATTTGGTATCTCTCTCGTCTCCTTTCTAGTGAGTACATTTGGAGAGCTTTAAGACGATCCCAATAATTTAAGTGTTTTATCGCGTCTATGCGTGCCGTATATGTTCTCTGTATTCCCTCTATTTCAGCAATCTCTCCTGCTCTGAAGGGGGAAGTGAGCACTGAGCAGTACTCAAGACGGGACAACACAAGTGACTTGAAGAGTACAACCACTGTGATGGGATCCTTGGATTTGAAAGTTCTCGTAATCCATCCGATCATTTTTCTTGCTGACGCAATATTTGCTTGGTTATGCTCCCTAAACGTTAGCTCGTCGGACATCATTATTCCCAAATCCTTTACATACTGTTTTCCTACTATGGGCAGATTCGATTGTGTTTTGTACCCTGTATTATGTTTCAGATCCTCATTTTTGCCGTACCTGAGTACCTGGAATTTATCACCGTTAAACATCATGTTATTTTCTGCTGCCCAATCGAAAACTTTGTTAGTGTTTGTAGTTTTTGAATGTCTTCAGCAGAGGTAATTTTCATGCTGATTTTTGTGTCATCTGCAAAGGATGATACGAAGCTGTAACTTGTGTTTTTATCTATCTCTGATATGAGAATAAGGAACAGTAGTGGTGCAAGGACTGTACCTTGAGGTACAGAGATTTTAACTGCGCTTGGACTCGATTTTACTTGATTGACTGTTACTCTTTGTGTTCTGTTCGACAGGAAATTGAGTATCCAGCGTCCTACTTTACCAGTTATACCCATTGACCTCATTTTGTGTGCAATCACTCCATGGTCACATTTCTCTAATGCCTTTGCAACCATACCATTTACCATTACCATTACTCACTGGCTCCTTCCTGTTATGTAGTTCCTTACCCATGGTAGGGCCTTTCCGCTAACTCCTGCCTGCCTCTCAAGTTTGTAAAGCAGTCTTATGTGCGGTACTGTATCAAAGGCCTTTTGGCAGTCCAGAAATATGCAGTCTGCCCAACCTTCTCTGTCCTGCCTTATCCTTGTTACTTTATCATAGAATTCCAAAAGGTTTGTTAGGCATGATTTACCTGTCCAGAACCCATGTTGGTGCTTGTTTACAAACCCAATGCTCTCCAGGTGCTCAACAAGTCTTAGCCTAATTATTATTTCAAGTATTTTACAGGGGATGCTTGTCAATGATACGGGTCTGTAGTTAAGTGCCTCCTCCCAATCACCTTTCTTGAAAATCGGCACGACATTTGCCTCCTTCCAGCAACTGGGCAATTCTCCCGACTAAAGTGACTCATTAAAGATCTTTGCCAGAGGCACGCTGAGGGCCTGCGCTGCTTCTTTTAATATCCACGGTGATACTTTGTCTGGTCCAACTGCTTTAGATGCATCTAGAGTTGTCAACTGTTTCATTACCTCCCCTGCTGTCACCTCTATATCTGATAGTCTTTCATCTAGGGTAACCCCTTCTAACAATGGGAGCTGCTCAGGCTCAGTTGTGAACACTCCATGGAAACTGGCATTCAGTGCCTCGCAGATTTCCTTGTCACTTTCAGTATATGTCCCTTGTGTTGTGTATGTGTGTGTGTGGGGGGGAGGGGCGTGTATATTTACTATTTATGCCAGAAGAATGAGGCTCAGTCTCCACCTGTGTCCCCTTGTTCGCGTACCACCCGTGTTAAATAGTATCTTTATCTCCGCTGTCAATTCCCCCTGAGAATTTTGTATGTGGTGATCATGCTCCCAAACCCTTCGTCTTCCAACGACGAGAGGTGGAATTGCAGCAGCCGTCCTCTTAAGGTTTTCTTAGGAGGACCGTCAAGAAAACGGTCACTGTAAAAATGTCCTCCCCCAACCTACCAAGAGGACCCAAAACAGAAAACGGGACAGTACGTCACCTTTCCCTAACCGCTTCCATTTCTAAGTACGAGATTGTTTTGGCCTTATATAACGCATACGTGCGAAAAGCGACGTTCTATGTAGGAGTATAGATTGGTTGCCGTCAGTCGAGCATTGTCCTCCAGCTTGTACGGGAGCCTGTCAAGTGTGGCAAGCCCAACGTGTTCCTGCAGTCTCCCACAACACAGGACAACTGTTGACCTCCCACAACACAGGACAGCTGTTAATTAACCCCCACAACACAGGACAGCTGTTAATTAACCCCCACAACACAGGACAGCTGTCGACCTCCCACAACCCACTGAACATCTGTATACAGGTTATTTACCCAAACAGAAATGAGTACAACCACCTGTTGTGAATTAATGAGGCCACTCAGCTGTATTTGGAGTCCCCTAGGGTCACTCACTCACGTTTGGTAATGAGTCCGGTTTGTCTTGACCTGAGATTAACGAGGCCATTCACCTGCGCTGGTAGTTAAGGACCTGGTAGACTGCACTGATCTCGGGTACTCATTTGTACCCGAGATTAGTGAAGTCACTCACACCTGGATCATGATTTAATGAGGTCACTCACCAGGCAGATGTGGAGGAGGAGCTGGAGGAGGACCCAGACCTCCAGGCACGCCGAGGTCCTCATCGCCCTGCAGGAAGGAGGGAGATCTAGGTTAGTATACATGTAAACATGATATCAAGAGATCACATCTCTGTACTACCTGAAGATGCTGGCTTAGTGTGTATACTCACACTGTTATACTGCGCGGGTATACATTGAGTATACTATCATTGAGTATACTAGCCACTGTGTCACTTTGTATACTAATCATTCTCACTAACATCATTCTCTGCCCTCTAAGAACTGAATGGATGTGTGTGTACTCACCGAGATGTGCTTGCGGGGGTTGAGCTTCGGCTCTTTGGTCCCGCCTACTCAACTGTCAGTCAACTGGGGTACAGATTCCTGAAATTCCCTGCGAGTATTGTGTTACGAACCCACAGTTTGAAACGTGCCTCATATGGTTAGTCCAGGAACGAAAGTTCGAGCCTACCGCATGGCCCTCAGAATTTTCATACAAGTTTGATTAGTCTCGTGATGTATATGGATGCATAGATTTCGTCAAGGGGCCCACGTAAGTATGGAGACTGTACACAAAATACAGCAGAAATGTATTTTTTGTAGTGGAATGAATTTGTGCCGGAGTGACGAAAGAAGGTGGCTTGCCCAACCACTTTGGCTGGAAGGTAGAGCGACGGTCTCGCGTCATGCAGGTCGGCGTTCAATCCCCCCGACCGTCCATTAAGTGGTTGGGCCACCATTCCTTTCCCTCCGTCCCATCCCAAATCCTTATCCTGACCCCTTCCCAGTGTTATATAGTCGTAATGGCTTCGCGCTTTCCCCTGATAGTTCCCTTCCCTCGCCGAGACTCGTTATTTCACTGTCGCTGCGAGACAGAGGTCGACAGACTCGTCCATCTCTCTCTCTCACTACGAGACAGGGGTCGACAGACTCGTCCATCTCTCTCTCACTACGAGACAGAGGTCGACAGACTCGTCCATCTCTCTCTCACTACGAGACAGAGGTCGACAGACTCGACCATCTCTCTCTCACTACGAGACAGAGGTCGACAGATTCGTCCATCTCTCTCTCTCACTACGAGACAGAGGTCGACAGACTCGTCCATCTCTCTCTCACTACGAGACAGAGGTCGACAGACTCGTCAAGTTCCTCGGTGATACAGATGAAAATGACACATATTGGCAACAGAAAGGTCTGCTGCCTCTCTTTATCTGGCTCCAGTAACGACCTTCACCACCTGCATATTAACAATGGCTTGACATCAGTGGGGGTCGAACCACGTCTACGATGAAGTGATCCGTCCAGCCACCGGACACGTCGCTTTGCCTCAACTGCGCTGTATCAACATCCAACCTAATGGTCACCCCCCCCCCTATTGCTACCTTGTTTAGAAAGTGTTTCTGGCGTGTTAGAAACGTGTTGCAACTTGTTCGAACGTTGCAGCAACATCGTTGCTAATTCGTGTATTTGGCGGGAGTTGCAACTTGCAAAATGACAAGACAATTACAGTTACATGCTAAATACACACACACAAAAATACACAAAATGATAATCGTGGCAACACTGCAATCTGATTTACACAGACACTATTTCACATTTTTTTTCACGGTGATCACTGGTGGGGAGAGCCCTGACAGTGCCGGGTGCCACACGCAAATCAAACCAGAAAATATTGACACATAAATGGTGTAGTACATGAAACAATTAGCAACGCTGGCATGCAGGCTGAACCACACATTGGTATTCTAAATGGGAAGAACATCGGTATGCGTGTGGCTACATGTCTCTCAGGGTTCGAGCCTTGGACCCTTGTTTTGTTCTCGAGTCGTTTCAAGGTCACCAGTCATTAGCGATTCGTTAACTACTGATGACACTAAACTTAATGACCCAAGGGTCTTCCTTCTTGGAGTTATCTTGAGATTATTTCGGGGCTTAGCGTCCCCGCGGCCCGGTCCTCTGCTATCTTGTGATGATTTCGGGGCTTAGCGTCCCCGCGGCCCGGTCCTCTTACTATCTTGCGATGATTTCGGGGCTTAGCGTCCCCGCGGCCCGGTCCTCTACTATCTTGTGATGATTTCGGGGCTCATAGTGTCCCCGCGGCCCGGTCCTCTTCTATCTTGTGATGATTTCGGGGCTTAGCGTCCCCGCGGCCCGGTCCTCTTACTATCTTGCGATGATTTCGGGGCTTAGCGTCCCCGCGGCCCGGTCCTCAACCAGGCCTCCTTTTTGTTACACCTCCCCCCCCTCCCCCAGGAAGCAGCAGCCCGTAGCAGCTGTCTAACTCCCGGGTACCTATTTACTGCTTGGTGAACATGGGCATCAGGGTGAAAGAAACTCTGTCCATTTGTTTCCACCTCCGCCGGGGATCGAACCCGGAGCCTTATGACTAGGAATCCCAAGCGTTGACCACTCAGCCGCCAGGCCGCTCTTGATGAGGATTTCAAATGCAAATTCCTGTGAATTTATTGATTAACATATCACTGTTGTGATTGCTGTGCGAACTAAGCTTAATTGCAACGTTTCGAACACCACCAGAGAGTCAGAGATTACCGAGTCGATTGACTGATTGATGATTGAGCCACCTAAGTGATGGCACGGGCATGAATAGCCCGGAAGAGGTCACTTACAAATCTACTTAAACGCTTTTGTGATGAATTGCTGTCGAGTTGTGAATGGCAGTGCATGTTGCAAGCGTGAATGACAAGCCACAGGATGAGCAGGACATGAGTTGATGAGCGACATGATGAGACTTGTGTTATTAGCTTAATATCTGAAGGGTTATTAAGGTCCATCGACCTCTGGAGGGTCATTAAGGCCTATCAACCTCTGGAGGGTTATTAAGGCCTATCAACCTCTGGAGGGTTATTAAGACCTATCAACCTCTGGAGGGTTATTAAGACCCATCAACCTCTGGAGGGTTATTAAGGCCTATCAACCTCTGGAGGGTTATTAAGACCCATCAACCTCTGGAGGGTTATTAAGGCCTATCAACCTCTGGAGGGTTATTAAGACCCATCAACCTCTGGAGGGTTATTAAGACCTATCAACCTCTGGAGGGTTATTAAGGTCTGTCAACCTCTGGAGGATTATTAAGGCCTGTCAACCTCTGGAGGGTTATTAAGACCTATCAACCTCTGGAGGGTTATTAAGACCTATCAACCTCTGGAGGGTTATTAAGACCTATCAACCTCTGGAGGGTTATTAAGGCCTATCAACCTCTGGAGGGTTATTAAGACCCATCAACCTCTGGAGGGTTATTAAGACCTATCAACCTCTGGAGGATTATTAAGGCCTATCAACCTCTGGAGGGTTATTAAGGCCTATCAACCTCTGGAGGGTTATTAAGGACTATGAGAATGAATCTGATTAAGGAGTCGATGTTTTTTAAAGATTCGCTACTTGGAGCAAAAGTTGCAAGTAGCACGGGCTATGGCGAGCCCGAAGTATTAGGAGTCGGTGCGCGGCTTGCTGACTACATATTAGATGGTCATTTATGGTTAGTAAGACGCCCGAGGTGGAAGCTGTCTCTCCTTGCAGTGCTGGAGAACCGTCCATCGGGATGCCTGCAACGTCTGCATTTGGGAAGGAGTGGTTTGCGTTAGAGAGGAAAGGAATTAAATGAAATTTAACCTTACCGCGTTGGAAGAGAAGGATCCATTGATATATGATATCTATATATATATATATATATATATAGATATATGATATAATATATATATTATATAGTATTATAATATATATTATTAGTATAACACCTAGGCACTCTCTTTCCCTGTGAAGGACTCGAACCTTAGAAAGCCAGGATGCAATAACAACACTGACATAACCGGCACTATGACCCCTACGCCAACGAACAAGGGCCCTATCAAAAGAAGGTGCTGCATTAACCTAAGTGTTAAATTACCTAAGTGTAGTTTACAGGATGCGAGCTACGCTCGTGGTGTCCCGGTCTTCCCAGCACTCTTTGTCATATAACGTTTGAAACTACTGACGGTCCTTGGCCACCAACAACACCTGAGAAAAGTCTGGACGGTGTGTCCCCAAACAAGTCAACCTCCCAAACGACACTAGTCTATAGCAGAGAGATCAACAGTCCATTTTTCATCAAATCAGTCACATTATTGGAGAAAAGACGAGTCTGAATCTCAATTATTCTCATATAATTCCCTATGAATATGTTTCTCTATGATAGTATGACCAGAACAAATAATCTCCAAACAACCAATAAAATTACGCATTACAACATTAACATTCCTCCAGAATAAGGCAATTTTTCAGGTCTAATTCAGGTATCTTGAGATGATTTGGTGGCTTTAGTGTCCCCGCGGCCAGTAATAGACCAGGCCTCACCCCAGGAAAGAGCCCGTGACAGCTGACTAACCCAGGTACCTACTTTACTGCTATGTAACAGGGGCCATAGGAGTGAACGAAATGCCCGTTATGCTCTCTCCGGCGCCTGGGATCGAACCCGGAACACAGGATCACAAGTCAAGCGTGCTGTCGGCTCGGCCAACCGGATTCGACATATTAATAACCTGGTGAAGGAATTTGAGAATTCATCTCCTCCATGGAAGAATTATTTAAATATTTATTTCATATCCATCACAACACATCAACCGTACAGGGCAAAACATCTGTCGGGTACAAATTAAACTGTGGATTTTCTTTTCGATGAAAATCACTAAAGAATTTTCTAAAATATTCCCGTAGACCCTGAGCTCGGAGAGGTGGAGAGAAGAGAGAAAGGTCTCCACCATGAATCAGTTCTTGTGCGTGTAGGTGCTAAATTGAGAGCCTATATTAAGACAAGATATCTCCTTAGGTGCAAAGACTAGTGCTCCTTGAGTCACCAGAATGTTGTGGTTGTTGTTGCGGTTAATAGGCCTTAATACCCCTCAGAGGGTTTATTGGGTCTTAATATTCCTCCAGAGGTTGATAGGCCTTAATAACAGACCAGAGGTTGATAGGGTCTTAATAACCCTCCAAGGGTTTGATAGGTTCTTATAACACTCCAGAGGTTGCTGGGCTTTCATAACTCTCTAGAGGTTGATATAGGCTTTAATATTCCTCCAGAGGTTGATAGGCATAAGACCCTTCAAATGGGTTGAGGGGGTATTAATAACACCCTCCAAGAGAAGTTGATGGGT
>WNGS01077016.1:0-19568 GCA_020271785.1 Procambarus virginalis | reverse complement strand
ATTTATATATGATTTCGTGTCTAGCGCTATAATTAAAAACACCCCGCCTGGGATAGGGGCAGCTATAGTACAGCCACGACTGATAGTGCCAGATCCCACCTAGAAAAAACTCCAGCCCACATTCTTGAGAGTGAGAACGTCAGTATTGAGCAGCCACCAAGGGGCGCACGCAGCACGAGCTCACAGCACCGCGGTTCAGCTTGTGACCACAGCATCGCCTACAAATGCCAAAATATAAGTGATACTGCTATTATTTAGCAGTGATAGTATTACTGAAGCCCCCTGAATTTGATAAAACTGACCAGGATTCTGATAACAGCTGATTGTGGAGATATTTAGCGCTGTGCTCGATGGAGGGAGGAGTACGGCTGTGGAGGGAGGATTGTGGCGTTGTCTTCTGACTGTGTGTGGCCACCATTTATTGACTGCACTCACCATACCAGCTTAGTGGTTCCCTATGGTGAACACAATGTAGATACTTACATATAACGTGTGTATAGTGTGAGATAACAGCGAGAGGAGTAGGTTGGGAGCCGCCATTTTGGTGAGAGGAGCGTCGTCTGCAGGAATTATCGTGTTGTTTACCTGTGACCAAAGGGTCTTTGGGCACCATACCAGCTTATTTGTACAAGTATGGTGAATAAAACAGGTAGATACTTATATATAATGTGTGTATATAGCATAATAACACCACAACCAATATTGTTGGAGGAGAAATATTAGTGTGTGTGGCCTTGAGGGTGGCCGCCGATCAGCTGACTGTGGAGTAGCTACGTCTTTGTGCGTCTACTCACCATACAAGCTTAGATGTACAGTTATGGTGAACAAAACATGTAAATACGTATATATAACGTCTGTGTATAGTGAATAAATGTAAAAACAGTATTGTGGGAGGTAATGAGGGTGAGTGAGGTGGTGTTGAGGGAGGGCGTGGCAGTGAGTGGCTCGCTGGTGTGTGGCGGCCACTCCTCGTTGCTTTTTGACTCACAAGACCAACTTAGTAGTTCGTTATGGTGAACAAAACATGCAGATACTAATATATAACCTGTGTATATAGTGTAACAACAGCAAAACTATTTGTTTATTGTTTTATGAACATAATAATTGAATCACTTATATGCACACCATAATTTTGAGTACAGTGATGGTTCACACATTTATAATATAAATATACCACAATTCACTGTATGGAATAATATTACTGCAAAAAAACTAAGAAAAAATCAATCAGAGACATTGAAATAATTAGGAAATAATATATTTGTGGCAACTGCCGTCTGACAGCTCGGGCGGAGTAGACCTCGTCTGGCGAAGGCTCTGCCAACGCCCCTTTTTTGCCACACTTCCCTACCCTACTGCGGCTAAAATATGCTACCTACGATTTTTTTGTTATTTTTTCCGTGATCAGGGAACAAAAATAAACAATTCTATAAGACGAAAGAATTTTTTGGATTTTTTTTTTTGTTGCGCCTGTGGGTGTGAATTCCATTTGGGCCCCTAGCGGTTTGAGGGTTAAGGCGTCCCTGTACATACCAGTTGCGTTGCTCCTGGGAGTATGGGTTCGAGTCACTTCTGGGGTGTGAGTTTTCAGTTGTATCTAGTCCTGGGGACCATTCAGGCTTGTTTGCATTTGTGTTCCTCACGTGTTGCCCCAAAAAATGAGGAGATTTGATAAAATGCTATGCCTAAGATTACCATCCGAGTGCCGGCGGGGAAGTGGTTCATATACAACCCGTCCTCTTAAAAAGAACGTCACTTTTGGCTCGTATGCGCGATATGGCCAAATTTGGACGTAATTTGAAATGAAATCGACTCACAAAAGTGACGTTCTGTTCCGTTTTCTATTTGAGTCGTATGGCGTACACGCAGTGCTTATGAGAGGACACTTTAAATTAACGTTTTTCATAACGTTTTGAAACTTTATGAGAATTTCCTGCCCACCTAACCTATCAGAGGACCCTTAACTTACTGTTGTTGAAAAAACAAATCCTAAATTTATTTTCATATTTTTTTAATTTTCAAATTACGTCCAAATTCGGCCATACGGGCAAACGGCCAAATGCAACGTTCTTTTTAAGAGGACAGGTTGTCATATAGCCTTGGCTATCACTTCCTTATGTCCGGTCGTGATGGTCAAGTGGTTTAAGGCGTCCCTGTACATACCAGTTGCGTTGCTCCTGGGAGTATGGGTTCGAGTCACTTCTGGGGTGTGAGTTTTCAGTTGTATCTAGTCCTGGGGACCATTCAGGCTTGTTTGCATTTGTGTTCCTCACGTGTTGCCCCAAAAAATGAGGTGATTTGATAAAATGCTATGCCCAAGATTACCATCCGAGTGCCGGCGGGGAAGTGGTTCATATAGCCTTGGCTATCACTTCCTTATGTCCGGTCGTGATGGTCAAGTGGTTTAAGGCGTCCCTGTACATACCAGTTGCGTTGCTCCTGGGAGTATGGGTTCGAGTCACTTCTGGGGTGTGAGTTTTCAGTTGTATCTAGTCCTGGGGACCATTCAGGCTTGTTTGCATTTGTGTTCCTCACGTGTTGCCCCAAAAAATGAGGTGATTTGATAAAATGCTATGCCCAAGATTACCATCCGAGTGCCGGCGGGGAAGTGGTTCATATAGCCTTGGCTATCACTTCCTTATGTCCGGTCGTGATGGTCAAGTGGTTTAAGGCGTCCCTGTACATACCAGTTGCGTTGCTCCTGGGAGTATGGGTTCGAGTCACTTCTGGGGTGTGAGTTTTCAGTTGTATCTAGTCCTGGGGACCATTCAGGCTTGTTTGCATTTGTGTTCCTCACGTGTTGCCCCAAAAAATGAGGTGATTTGATAAAATGCTATGCCCAAGATTACCATCCGAGTGCCGGCGGGGAAGTGGTTCATATAGCCTCGGCTATCACTTCCTTATGTCCGGTCGTGATGGTCAAGTGGTTTAAGGCGTCCCTGTACATACCAGTTGCGTTGCTCCTGGGAGTATGGGTTCGAGTCACTTCTGGGGTGTGAGTTTTCAGTTGTATCTAGTCCTGGGGACCATTCAGGCTTGTTTGCATTTGTGTTCCTCACGTGTTGCCCCAAAAAATGAGGTGATTTGATAAAATGCTATGCCCAAGATTACCATCCGAGTGCCGGCGGGGAAGTGGTTCATATAGCCTTGGCTATCACTTCCTTATGTCCGGTCGTGATGGTCAAGTGGTTTAAGGCGTCCCTGTACATACCAGTTGCGTTGCTCCTGGGAGTAGGGGTTCGAGTCACTTCTGGGGTGTGAGTTTTCAGTTATATAATATTATATATATAAAATTAACTACTTCATTGCTCAAAGCACCTTTAGGCATTCTGAGAGTTGTGCTATTTTATTAATAAATTAATTAGGCTATATTTTAATGTTTTGTAATGTTTTCATTACTTTTTTGTTTTGAAATATAAATTGTTGAGTTTTGAAACATTTTGACATTAACTATACCTGAATATTTATAAACAAAAAAATACCAGAACTATGTCCTTGACAATTGCACTAAGAAGTCTTTGCCAAAATCAGGTGCTCAGTGCAGTAGTTAAAAACTTAAAAGGGGTACCACCTCTGGTGCAAGATTAGAGACCCATAGCCTCAGAGAAGAAAATAAAGAGTACTCAGAGAAGGCCTTGAATAATAGGCAGGCTGTTTGTGTGTGTTTCGACGGTAAGCTTGCTGACACCATATGTAATTACCTAAGTGTAGTTACAGGATTAGAGCTACGCTCGTGGTGTCCCATCTACCCAGCACTCTGTCACATAATGCTTTGAAACTACTGACGGTCTTGGCTGCCACCACCTTCTCACTTAACTTGTTCCAACCGTGTACCACTCTGTATGCGAAAGGAAATTTTTGTATATTTCTTTGGTATCTTTGTTTAGTTAGTTTAAATCTATGACCTTTTGTTCTTGAAGTTCCAGGTCTCGGGAAATCTTCCCTATCGATTTTATCAATTCCTGTTACTATTTTATACATAGTGATCATATCACCTCTTTTGTTGTCTTCTAGTTTTGGCATATTTAATGCCTCTGACCTCTCCACGTAGCTCCTGCCCTTTAATTCTGGGAGCCACTTAGTAGCATGTCTTTGCACCTTTCCAGTTTGTTGATGTGCTTCTTAAGATATGGGCACCACACAACCGCTGCATATTCTAGCCTTGGCCGAACAAAACTCGTGAACAATTTCTTTAGTATTTCGCAATCCATGTATTTAAACATAATTCTGAAGTTAGAAAGCGTGGCATAGGCTCCTCACACAACATTCTTTATGTGGTCCTCAAGTGATAGTTTTCTATCTAGAATCAACCCTAGACCTCTTTCTTTATCAGAATTATATAAAGATTTCTCACATAATTTATAGGTTGTGTGGATCTATGTTCTATTCCACATTCCATAACATGGCATTTATTCACATTAAATTCCATTTGCCAAGTGGTGTTCCATATACTTATTTTGTCCAGGTCTTCTTGAAGGGCATGACAATCATCTGAATTTCTTATCCATCCCATTATCTTAGCATCATCAGCAAACATGTTTATATAATTCTGTATTCCAACTGGTAGATCATTTATGTAGACAATGAACATTTCTGGTGCATGTACTGTGGTACTCCACTTGTGACACTTCTCCAGTCCGATTACCTCTGATTACTGCCCTCATTTTTCTATCAGTCAGAAAATTTTTCATCCATGTTAGAAGCTTACCTGTCACCCCTCCAAAATTTTCTAGTTTCCAGAACAACCTCTTATGTGGAACTGTGTGGAAAGCCTTTTTTATGTCTAGATAGATGCAGTCAACCCAACTACCTTTTTCCTTTAAAATCTATATATTTCTATATAATCTATATCAGGGGTGGGCAACCTTTTTGAGAGTGTGTGCCAAAATCAGCCAAGTCTCTGACACAAACTTTTTCCACGTGCCAACCATTTTTTTTAGAACATATTTGGTATCTCTTAAGAACTTTTTAAACGAAAAAAAATAAATTACCTCAGTGCAGTAAAACATAGTATAAAAAAAAGAAAAAAAAATATTTAACCTTCAGAAGTACATTTCAACAGCCTTTAAGCTTTTGTGACTTTAATAGAATACAACATATAAAAAACTTGTTGACTCCTTTTATATACTGTCAGTGAGACTTCTGCTGGTGCATAACTGATGACAGAGATTTTACATCGGGTTTATATTTAGTAACATTGAGAGATATGCATGCAGCGCTAGTTTCATCTGTCATGCTACTCCTGTTGCGAGACTTAACAAAGTTTATAATTGAGAACAAAGATTCGCAAGCATATGTAGACGAAAACATGGTTAGCAATGCTGTTGCAAGGTTTTTTAAACACATAATTTTCTGGAATAGTATTCCAAGTCCTTAATACTTCGTTTTCCGCATTTCTCTTTGTTACTTTCATCTCTAATCTCTCTCTTTCAATATTTTCCAAGTCAACTCTAAGGTCAACAAATTTCTGCTTCCAAATTAAGCTACTCTGAAATTCAATCAACTGCATCTCAAAATCATCCATGTCTATCTATGAAAACATTTGCAAGTTTAGTTCATCCATTTTGATGCTGTCTGGAAACTTGATGAACTTTACTGCGTCTTCCAGTTCTCTGAATTTGGCAAATCTTATAGAGAACTGTCAAACTGTTGACTCGATAATGTTTACAAACAGCTTTTGAAGACATTTGTGGTCTGTTCTGTCATCTTTTAGATCACTGATGTACCTCTTTAGGTTTTTTGGAAAGTATCTAAATCTCTCATTATCTACATCCCTCTTAAAAACTTTAAGCTTCATTTCAAAAGCTTTTATGTAACAAAACATAACATCAAGTGTCTTACCAGAGCCCTGTAACTTAATATTCAATTCATTTAAATGTTCACAAAAATCTGCAAAAAAAACATCAGTTTACAAACCCACACGATGTCAGAAAATTCATGGTATGACACATGTTGGTCGTTCAAATAGAGCTTTATCTCATCTAAGCATTCAATAAATTGTTTCAGAACCAAGCCTCTGCTAAGCCAACGAACATGGTTGTACATTTTCAGTTGTGACGGATACTATTAATATTATAGCACACTCAAACTTTGTTGTAAAGTATACGTACGTTTGTTCTAATACCAATCAATAAGTTTAATAAGCCAATGTTTGAGGTAAGCGTGACGAGACAATGAACATAATAAAAATCTTCAGAGGATTTTTTTTTCTTTTATGAAAATTAGAGGGTTTTCTTTATTTTACATAATTCCAGAATGCTCTTGCGTGCCAGAGAAAGTCATCGGCGTGCCAAGTTTGGCACGTGTGCCAGAGGTTGCCCACCCCTGATCTATATAATCTATATAAACAAAATCTTGTTTATATCATCTACCTCAGTATCATAGTAAAATCTTCCATGTGAATATACTCTCACCCTGTTTATTTTTACACTTAGATTTATATTAGAGTAAAATTCAAGATTTACTTAGATATACATGTCATCTTTCGTTTTCTTTTTTTTTCTCAAATTATCTATTTGAGCTCACTTTGTTTTCTTAGATTCATTCCAACTATAGGATTTTAATTAACCATTACTAAGCTAATTATCCTCAAGATCATTTTACTTTATGATTATTATTTTTCTTATTATTTTTTATTTTACATTTATATTGTCAGTCTCTACTGATTTTTTGTTTTTTATTTTATCTAACTTCTGTGTCCTTCCTGGCTATCTATTGGATCTTTATTTTACTTCTAAATTGTTACTATTTTATTGTATTTGCTTTTATTCTTGTGTTTTCCTATAACGTGTATCTTGTATCGTGATCCCTCTGCATCTCTATGCACACTTATATTGATCCTGATCAAAATCTTCTGTCTCATATCTACACCAACCAGCACATTGATCATCATTATTGCAAGTATTTCACAGCACACCAGGCACAAAACAAACTCCAAAATAGCACCTGTTTATCAGTTTACAACCAAAATGTTAGATCACTTGGTAAACATTTTGACGATTTAAATGCATTACTCACAGTACTAGGTACTAACTTATCGTTCATTATTTTAACAGAAACTTGGCTAAATAAAGACTATACCCAACTCTACAACTTAGCTGGTTATAAAGCCATTCATAACTGTAGGCCTAATAAAAAAGGGGTGGCACAGCTATATATTACCGAGATACATTTATCTGCAACAGTGTTATTAGTGACAGAGATGACTACTGTGAATATACTTTTGCTCAGTTTACAATTAAATCCCTTAAATCCTCTTTGACTATTGGAGCCATCTATAGATTTCCCAATACTAACATAGCTTCTTTCTCAGACAACCTAAGGAATCTTATTATAAACAACAATCTCAACAAAAACCACATCATTCTGGGAGGAGACTTTAATATTAACCTGGGTCAACAAAATTGCTCTTAAGTTGACTATTTCCTTAACAGCATGAACTCCTGTATGCTAATCCCCACAATCACCAAACCTACCCGAGTCACTCAAACATCAGCCACTACCTTGGACCACATATGGACAAACATAACAGCTCCCCTTGTATCTGGTATAATCTACGACAGAACAACTGACCACTATCCTACCTTTCTCATAGCGAACATGGACATAACACCACCAAAAAGCAAGAAACTTTCATTTAGGCTACACAGTGAATCAGCTTTAGGCAATCTTACAGATGCACTTCACAATATTAACTGGGATTCTGAATTCAATAATACCCAGGATATAAATTCATTAGCTAACCTCTTCCTCTCCAAAACTCTAAGCCTCTACAACCTTCATTGTCCCCTTCTTACCAAGCAAGTAACTGACAAAAGATTAAACAATCCATGGCTCACAAGTGGCATTCTCAACTCAATCAACAAGAAACATGAATATGAAAAGAAACTTAGGATTGGCCTAGTTTCAAAGGAAGTAGCTAAAAGGTACTCATCAATGCTTACCAGTATCATAAGAAAGGCAAAACTTGCATATTATGTGAATAGATTCAATGAAGCAAAAGGCAACATGAAAAGCACTTGGAAAACCATCTCTAGTATCCTAGGAACTAAACAACACTCACATAACCAAATAAAACTCTACAAGGATGGGGATATACCGTCAACTGATTTAGAAATGGCAAATGAATTTAATAGTTTCTTTTCATCAGTTGGTGCTAATCTTGCCAGTAAAATCCCACAGACTCAGACACATATTAACACATATCTCTCAGGCAGCTATCCAAACTCTCTTCTCCTTTCACCAATCAGCCGGGCAGATGTTGTGTCCATCATACACTCTCTAAAAACAAGGCAGGGAACACCAGTGAAATTCCGTCCATTGTATACAAGAGAGCCTCCCATGCCCTTGCCCCACCCATACCCTACTGTTCAACAAATCTATAGAGTGTCACACCTTCCCTGATATCCTCAAAAAAGCAAGAGTAACGCCAGTCCATAAAGGAGGCAATCCGGCGGACATAAATAATTATAGACCAATATCAAATCTACCCATTCTATCAAAAATATTTGAAAAAATTATTTACAAACAGCTCTATTCCTACCTCGTAAAATTCGACATACTCAGCCCCTGCCAGTTTGGCTTCCGGTCCCAAAAGAGCACCAACGATGCAATCATTAGTCTCCTTGACGTAATCTACTCAGCCCTTGACAAAAATGAGTTTCCGATTGGACTCTTCATTGACCTAAGAAAAGCCTTTGATACTGTTAATCACAACTACCTTTTACTTAAACTCCAGCATTATGGAATCCGAGGCCTTGCCCTTGACTACATCCGATCCTATCTTAGTGACAGACACCAATATGTAACCATCAATGATACAACTTCTTCCACTCTACCAATTATTGTTGGAGTGCCACAGGGCAGTATCTTAGGACCTCTTCTATTTCTTACATATATAAACGATCTGCCTAATGTTTCTAATATTCTCAAACCTATATTGTTTGCTGACGATACTACCCTTATCTATTCAGACCTCCAGCTCCAAAACTCCAGCATTATGAATCCGAGGCCTTGCCTTGACTACATCCGATCCTATCTTAGTGACAGACACCAATATGTAACCATCAATGATACAACTTCTTCCACTCTACCAATTATTGTTGGAGTGCCACAGGACAGCACCGCTGTTCAGCTTGTGACCACAGCATCGCCTACAAATGCCAAAATATAAGTGATACTGCTATTATTAGCAGTGATAGTATTACTGAAGCCCCCTGAATTTGATAAAACTGACCAGGATTCTGATAACAGCTTGATTGTGGAGATATTTAGCGCTGTGCTTGATGGAGGGAGGAGTAAGAACGAAAGAATTTTTTGGATTTTTTTTTTGTTGCGCCTGTGGGTGTGAATTCCATTTGGGCCCTAGCGGTTTGAGGGTTAAACATCGAAAAGACTTACTACATCTTATTTGGAAGCAAATCATCAAATGCAATTCAGCTACAGATAGACAACATTAAAATCAGTAAAAAAATGATGGCAAGTTTCTTGGCCTATTCCTAGACAAGAGACTCAACTTCAGCACCCACATTCAACACATAACTAAGAAAGTCTCTAAGACAGTTGGTATACTCTCCAAATTCAGATATTATGTTCCTAACTCTGCTCTCCTCTCACTATATTATGCATAATCTACCCCTATATTAATTATGGTATCTGTGCATGGGGGTCTACCAGTTTATAGTCTAATAGGGGGTATAGGTGTTGTATTAGTTGTCTCTTCAGAGGTTGCATGGCATTTTACTTTCCTTCTTATAGTAAAAAATATATATTTCCTTCTTTCCTTCATAAGAAGGAAAGTAAAATGCCATGCAACCTCTGAAGAGACAACTAATACAACACCTATACCCCCTATTAGACTATTTTACAGGAACTTCATCTCCACAGCTCATAAAACAGAGGAGTGCCACAGGACAGTATCTTAGGACCTCTTCTATTTCTTACATATATAACGATCTGCCTAATGTCTCTAATATTCTCAAACCTATGTTGTTTGCTGACGATACTACCCTTATCTATTCAGACCTCAACCCACATACACTAAATAATGTTGTGAATAATGAATTAAAAAAAAGTCCACTTATGGATGACAACTAACAAACTAACATTAACCCTCAAACTGCGCATATTATATATAAATGATATCAGTGACAAAACCGAAACCGCGCACATCATTATATATGATTTCGTGTCTAGCGCTATAATTTAAATGCCCCGCCTGGGATAGGGGCAGCTATAGTACAGCCACGACTGATAGTTGCCAGATGCCACCTAGAAAAAAAATCCAGCCCAACATTCTTGGGAGTGAGAGCGTCAGTATTGCGCCAGCCACCAAGGCTGGCGCACGCAGCATGAGCTCACAGCACCGCTGTTCAGCTTGTGACCACAGCATCGCCTACAAATGCCAAAATATAAGTGATACTGCTATTATTTAGCAGTGATAGTATTACTGAAGCCCCCTGAATTTGATAAAACTGACCAGGATTCTGATAACAGCTTGATTGTGGAGATATTTAGCGCTGTGCTTGATGGAGGGAGGAGTAAGGCTGTGGAGGGAGGGTCGTGGGCGTCGTCTTCTGACTGTGTGTGGCCACCATTTATTGACTGCACTCACCATACCAGCTTAGTGGTTCCCTATGGTGAACACAATGTAGATACTTACATATAACGTGTGTATAGTGTGAGATAACAGCGAGAGGAGTAGGTTGGGAGCCGCCATTTTGGTAATTACCTAAGTGTAATTACCTAAGTGTAGTTACAGGATGAGAGCTACGCTCGTGGTGTCCCGTCTTCCCAGCACTCTTTGTCATATAACGCTTTGAAACTACTGACGGTTTTGGCCTCCACCACCTTCTCACTTAACTTGTTCCAACCGTCTACCACTCTATTTGCGAAGGTGAATTTTCTTACGTTTCTTCGGCATCTGTGTTTAGCTAGTTTAAATCTATGACCTCTTGTTCTTGAAGTTCCAGGTCTCAGGAAATCTTCCCTGTCGATTTTATCAATTCCTGTTACTATTTTGTACGTAGTGATCATATCGCCTCTTTTTATTCTATCTTCTAGTTTTTGCATATTTAATGCCTCTAACCTCTCCTCATAGCTCTTGTCCTTCATTTCTGGGAGCCACTTAGTGGCATGTCGTTGCACCTTTTCCAGTTTGTTGATGTGCTTCTTAAGATAAGGGCACCATACAACCGCTGCATATTCCAGCTTTGGTCTAATAAAAGTCGTGAACAATTTCTTTAGTATTTCTCCATCCATGTACTTAAAAGCAATTCTTAGGTTAGAAAGTGTAGCATAGGCTCCTCGCACAATGTTCTTGATGTGGTCCTCAGGTGACAGTTTTCTATCTAAAACCACCCCTAGATCCCTTTCTTTATCAGAATTCTTTAAAGATTTCTCACATAATTTATAGGTTGTGTGGGGTCTATGTTCACCAATTCCACATTCCATAACATGGCATTTATTCACATTAAATTCCATTTGCCAAGTGTTGCTCCAAATACTTATTTTGTCCAGGTCTTCTTGACCTGGTGAGAGAGGAGCGTCGTCTGCACGACTTGGCATGTTGTTTACTGGTGGCCACTATGGTCTTTGGGCACCATACCAGCTTATTTGTACAGGTATGGTGAATAAATCAGGTAGATACTTATATATAATGTGTGTATATAGCGTAATAACACCACAACCAATATTGTTGGAGGAGAAATATTAGTGCGTCTGGCCTTGAGGGTGGCCGCCGATCAGCTGACTGTGGAGTAGCTACGTCTTTGTGTGTTTACTCACCATACAAGTTTAGATGTACAGTTATGGTGAACAAAACATGTAAATACGTATATATAATGCCTGTGTATAGTGAATAAATGCAAAAACAGTATTGTGGGAGGTAAATGAGGGTGAGTGAGGTGGTGTTGAGGGAGGGCGTGGCAGTGAGTGGCTCGCTGGTGTGTGGCGGCCACTCCTCGTTGCTTTTTGACTCACAAGACCAACTTAGTAGTTCGTTATGGTGAACAAAACGTGCAGATACTTATATATAACCTGTGTATATAGTGTAACAACAGCAAAACTATTTGTTTATTGTTTTATGAACATAATAATTGAATCACTTATATGCACACCATAATTTTGAGTACAGCGATGGTTCACACATTTTATAATATAAATATACCACAATTCACTGTATGGAATAATATTACTGCAAAAAAAATAAGAAAAAATCAATCAGAGACATTGAAATAATTAGGAAATAATATATTTGTGGCAACTGCCGTCTGACAGCTCCGGCGGAGTAGACCTCGTCTGGCGAAGGCTCTGCCAACGCCCCTTTTTTGCCACACTTCCCTACCCTACTGTGGCTAAAATATGCCACCTACGATTTTTTTGTTATTTTTTCCGTGATCAGGGAACAAAAATAAACACTTCTATAAGACGAAAGAATTTTTTGGATTTTTTTTTTGTTGCGCCTGTGGGTGTGAATTCCATTTGGGCCCCTAGCGGTTTGAGGGTTAAACATCGAAAAGACTTACTACATCTTATTTGGAAGCAAATCATCAAATGCAATTCAGCTACAGATAGACAACATTAACATCAGTAATAAAAATGATGGCAAGTTTCTTGGCCTATTCCTAGACAAGAGACTCAACTTCAGCACCCACATTCAACACATAACTAAGAAAGTCTCTAAGACAGTTGGTATACTCTCCAAATTCAGATATTATGTTCCTAACTCTGCTCTCCTCTCACTATATTATGCACTAATCTACCCCTATATTAATTATGGTATCTGTGCATGGGGGTCTACCAGTTTATAGTCTAATAGGGGGTATAGGTGTTGTATTAGTTGTCTCTTCAGAGGTTGCATGGCATTTTACTTTCCTTCTTATAGTAAAAATATATATTTCCTTCTTTCCTTCATAAGAAGGAAAGTAAAACGCCATGCAACCTCTGAAGAGACAACTAATACAACACCTATACCCCCTATTAGACTATTTTACAGGAACTTCATCTCCACAGCTCATAAAACAGAGGAAAGGGTCTTGAAAGATATTGTTAATAGAAATGTTATCCCTACAGACAAAAATCAGAAGATACAACTAACGATTTACTATAAAACCAAAAAACAGCCAGCCTACTAATGAGAAACTCTCCAGACACGGAGCAGAACGCTCTAAAAGAGACAAACGTCGTCTATGCCTTCAAATGCCCTCTTGGGGGACTGTAAGCCCCAAAAAACTCAGTATATAGGCAAGACAACAACATCTCTTTCCAGGCGATTAACGATGCATAAGCAACAGGGCTCCATTAAGGAACATATAATCTCTTCCCACAACCAGACCATCACCAGAGAAATCTTAGCAAACAACACAAAAATCATCGATAGATACAGCAATAGCGGGCGGCTTGACATCTGCTAGGCACTACACATCAAGAAGTCAACACCAGCAATCAACAGACAATTAATGCACAATTATATTCTACCCACTTCAAGACTCCGCTCCAATATAGAAGCATAAAAAAATATGGGCCAATAGGCCCTCTGCAGTTACTTCCATTCTTACCTTCAATTTACCCAATTAATACCCAATATTTCGTGTTCTATCCTGTGTTGAAAGTATTGTTCACCTCATCCAAAACTGTTGTAACATATCACCTCACCCAAAATGCGGGTATAAAATAAAATGAAAGCTGTTTAAATCATAGCATAAGTAAGAACTCTGTTTAGTGTTTGCAGGATATAGTTGTGTGTGTGTAAACTAAAAGTCTTTGAAAATGTAATAAGTTATTACGAAACGCGTTCAAGTGTCGCGTCAGACTAGAAATAAAAATGAATTTTGGAGAATTGATTTTTCAATTACCATCAACAGTGAAAAGAAACATAAGAAATATTGAGAAAATTCGTATTAGAATTATTAACTCTTTAACTGCGTTGCCTCCAAATATGACACCCCCGTGGTGCGCAGGAAATAAATTCTCTGGAAAAAATTCTTTTTTCTTTTTAAAGTGTCAAAAACCCTTCCCTCAGTATGGCTATGTAAAAAAAAGGTCGAAATTGTACTTACTTTGGCTGCTATGGGGTCCGTAAGTTGGGGCGTGACGTCATCATTCCCCGTGCTCCCGTGCCGTAAGCTCCCGGGGCGGGTGGGGTGCTCGGGGCGGGGCGCGCGAGTTGCCGTGAATATATTTTCGTTCATTTTTTTCGCACAGTTCCAAATACATTTTATTTGTTTTTACGTGCTAATCCTATGTATAGTGAACACGTACACTATATTATGGATGTAAAACATCCGTACTGTCCGAAGACACTGTGTTACGTGCATGACACTTGTGTACACATATGCAGCACATATTTACTATGTATCATGCTAATTTATGTATATATACAATCTATTTACACACTATACACTGTCATACACTGTCACACACTATATACATTCACCATCAACACACTCAGAACACCGCGAGTGAGAGCTGCCACACCCAACCAGCCCTCCCTCACTTCTCCAACATTGTATTCGCCAACTTTGCCCCTCCCATCATACAGTTATTCACACCAATGTTTCATGTTCATTTATGTATATTTACAACATATGTACACACTATACACTGTCACACACCATATACATTTACCATCAACACATTCAGAACATCGCGTAGCAGCTGCTTCGCCAATAGGAGCTGCCTCGTATGGGCCAATAGGAGCTGCCTCATATGGGCCAATAGGAGCTGCCTCATATGGGCCAATAGCAGCTGCCTCGTATATGCCAATAGCAGCTGCTTCGTATGGGCCAATAGGAGCATTTGGCCATGAACACATTCAGAACACCTCGAGTGAGAGCAGCCACACCCAGCCAGTCTCCCTCACTCCAACATCTTACTCGCCAACATTGCTCCTCCCACCATACTGTTATAGTTCTTATTACACGTGTTCTATATACCTATCTACATGTTTTATTTACCAGAACTATGCAAGTAAGCCGGTATTGTGTCCAAACAGTACAGTGGCCACCATACACTGCATGAAAAATCACACAGCAGACGACGCTACGATTACGTCACATCCCTCACCAAAATAGCTCCTCTCAACATTCTCCTGTTGCTGTTCTTACACTATATACACACTATATATACCCATGTACACATGTTTTGCCCATAGCGAACCACTAAGCTAGTATGGTGAGCAAAACAAGAGTGGCAGCTACACACACACACACACACGCAATGAGGCTACCTCAATTCTCGCCCTCCCTCCCTCACCAAAATTCCTCCTTCCACAATACTACGCACAACGCTAATTATATCCACAATCCTGGTCACTAATTCCTGTAAATGAATAATTGACCATACGTTTATTTTGAAAAGGAACCTAAGAAATTGTTTGAAGATTCCTAGATGGACGAAATAATGCTGTGGTGCTGTGGCAAGCGCTGTGAACATCGTGAACAGCATTGAATCACTGATATTTGAACGTTGTACCCAGTCATTATCACACTCAGGCTCTTCTATAATACTATCATGGCTAAATAATACAAGTTATATATATATTTTGACATTATTAGGCGATGCTGTGGTCACACGCTGAACAGCAGTGCTGTGCGCTTATGCTGCGAGCGCCAGCCTTGGTTGCTCACTCACTACTGAGGCTCCCACACCCGGAATGTGGACCACGATTTTTTTTAAAGATGGCGTCTGTTTACAAGAGCCCTGAGGAAGCTGATGTGAACCCCATGTAGCCGCGGGAGTTTTGAATCGAACGTGAAAAATACAAATACCCAGAGGCGCGTTGCGCAAACCAGACGCGAGCCTGCAGGTGTGTTGCGCAGTTAAAGGGTTAACCTTACTTCTTCGGTCATATTTAATAATATATTTCTACAGGAAAGACTGCTACCAATATATATATATATATATATATATATATATATATATATATATATATATATATATATATATATATATATATATATATATATATATATATATATATATATATATATATATATATATATATACATATATATATATATATATATATATATATATATATATATATATATATATATATATATATATATATATATATATATACTGGCTCCACTCGATCATCCGGACTATATGGGAAGGACCCCCAGCCGGATTATCACATTTTTCGGATAATTGTACTTTTTCACCTACGAGTCCAAAAGTGTCCATTTCCAACTATTTTTATACTACAAACAACATAATTTGAATTGCCTTGCCACATATAATTATTAAATATTCAACTAGAAACCTCAACTTACCTTCTTGGTGTTTGTCTTCTTGATTTATGCCACACATATTGAAGTTAAGAATTCTTAACAATTTATGTAACCTATACTAACACAACACTAAAATTAACACTTAAATTTACTGTACAGTTCATTAACCACTTAACTGCACCAACCGAGTTTTCTCGGTCAGCGGGAAACTGCGTCAACCGAGAAAACTCGGTTGATTTGAACTGATTTTTCGTAACCAATTCTAAATGTGAACGAGGTTGGTTGTGTACGAAATGGACTCTTAGGACCTCCAGTGAGAGGCAGCCATCTTGGAAAAAAATCCCAGAATGCCCTAGGGCTGCTAGCTGGGTTAGTTCTGAATGAGTAACCATGGGTGGCGCATGCGCTTCTGGCTCCCAAACACCTATCCGACGCGGTGTTGAAAGATAATGCTCTGTCCGCGAAATTCAAACCTTATTGTTTGAAGAACATAAGGGTCATAATATTGGGGAAGGCAGGCGCAATAAGATCCTAACACAAAGGTCGGATGCAAGTGATACAGCACCTATGAGAACGTATGCCAACGGCCATACCACGTTGAGAACACCGCTTCTCGTCCGATGAGCGAAGTTAAGCAACGTTGGGTTTGGTTAGTACTTGGATGGGTGCCTGCCTGGGAACACCAAATGCTGTTGGCAATAATGTTAAGGAGGCCTGGTCGACGACCGGGCTTCGGGGACGCTAAGCCCCGGAAGCACCTCAAGGTAACCTCAAGGTAACGATATAGCGAGCGTATTCAGTTGTAGCTCTGAGCATCACCCTTGCAATCCTATGCTATTTATTTAGATGATACTAAGATGAACCATTTTCTGCATTCAGTGATGATGCATCTGATACAAATAGCATAGGTGAACAGTGTTAACGGCTTCCATGGTGGTGTTTTCCATAGATATTTTAAAGAATACCTGAATCTCTTCCCAGCTGACGGACACTCTTGAGGCTAGCTGAATCTCTTCCTGACTGATGGACACTCTTGAGGTAAGCTGAATCTCTTCCTGTGTTGGACCATACAAAGCGATCTTTTCAAAACTACCTTACAAATTGATCTTTTCCTATAATCTTTTCAATACTACCTTATGCTTTACAAGCGTGGTTACATACAACCTACAAGTTCTAAAGCCAAGGGTGTACGTGAGTGTGTTATTTGCAAGCACACAGAATGAAGAAACAGGAAGCGAAAATTTATCTGTACCTGGTGCACTGCGAGCGAAATCGCGCTGTGTACCATGGGCTACTTCATTGATTATTACTCACTTCCGAAAGTACTGAGTGTGTAATACAGTGTGTTACTGTGTAAATAGTGTGTGAAACTGTACATATTGTAATTTTAGTGATTTTTTAACAGGTAATATTGCGACAATAAACATTTATTTGGACACATTACTGACACATGTATCACAGTTCCATGGAACAATATGAACGTTCTACTGTATACATATTGTAAAGGACAGAAATATGCATCATATACGATAAAAAAGCAAATAAAACCGCATTGGAAATACATAAAACAAAAGTATCCACTCCAGTATCCAGTATCCACTCAATTTAACGACCTCTTTTATACCGATCTGCCGGTAATAACGACCGGTTTGGGAGATCGGTATCTGGACCCTCATATACCAGTCTGGCGGTCGATATTACCGAAGGTCGGTATTGAGTTTGTTTTGGCATCAGCTGCCCCTCACGTGGCAACAGGCCACCGACCTCCAAGGCCTTGCAGGAGAGATGGGAGGCAGTGATTGATGGAGGGAGGCATTGAGGGGGAGAGTGTGGGGTGAGGGGTGGTAGGGAGAGTATTGGTGGTGGTAGTGAGGGAGGGAGGGAGAGGGGTGGTGTTGAGGAGGTAGGGAGAGTGTAGTGTTGAGGGAGGCAGGGAGACGAGTGGTGTTGAGGGAGGTAGGGAGAGTGGTGGTGATGAGGGAGGCAGGGAGAGGGGTGGTGTTGAGGGAGGCAGGGAGGGGTGGTGTTGAGGAGGTAGGGAGAGGGGTGGTGTTGAGGGAGGTAGGGAGAGGGGTGGTGTTGAGGGAGGTAGGAGAGAGGTGGTGTTGAGGGAGGCAGGGAGAGGAGTGGTGTTGAGAGAGGTAGAGAGTGGTAGTGATGAGGGAGGCAAGGAGAGGGTGGTGTTGAGGGAGGGCAGGGAGAGGGGTTGTGTTGAGGGAGGTAGGGAGAGGGGTGGTGCTGAGGGAGGTAGGGAGAGGGGTGGTGTTGAGGAGGGAGGCAGGGAGAAGGGTGGTGTTGAGGAAGGTAGGGAGAGGGGTGGAGTTTGAGGGAGGCAGGGACAGGGGTGGTGTTGAGGGAGGTAGGGAGAGGGGTGAGTGTTGAGGAGGCAGGGAGAGGGGTGGTGTGAGGGAGGTAGGGAGAGAGGTAGTGTTGAGGGAGGTAGGGAGAGGGGTGGTGGTTGAGGAGGTAGGGAGAGGGTGGTGTTGAGGGAGGCAGGGAGAGGGGGTGGTGTTGAGGGAGGTAGGGAGAGGGGTGGTGCTGAGGGAGGTAAGGGAGAGGGGTGGTGCTGAGGGAGGCAGGGAGAGGGGTGGTGTTCGAGGGAGGTAGGGAGAGGGGTGGTGTTGACGGAGGTAGGGAGAGGGGTGGTGTTGAGGGAGGCAGGGGAGAGGGGGTGGTGTTGAGAGAGGTAGGGAGGAGGGGTGGTGTTGAGGGAGGTAGGGAGAGGGGTGGCTGTTGAGGGAGGCAGGGAGAGGGGTGTTGTTGAGGAAGGCAGGGAGAGGGGGTATGTGTTGAGGGAGGCAGGGAGAGGGGTGTTGTTGAGGAAGGCAGGGAGAGGGGTGGTGTTGAGGGAGGTAGGGAGAGGGTGGTGTTGAGGGAGGCAGGGAGAGGGTGGTGTTGTTGAGGAAGGCAGGGAGAGGGGTAGTGTTGAGGGAGGCCGGGAGAGGGGTGGTGTTGAGGGAGGTTAGGGAGAGGGGTGGTTTTAAGAGGGGAGGTTGGGTTGAGGAGCGGGAGAGGGGTGTGTGTTGAGTGAGGAGGGAGAGGGGTGGTTTTGATGGGAGGTAGGGAGAGGGGTGTGTTGAAGGAGGTAGGGAGAGGGGTGGTGTTGATGGGGCAGGAGAGGGTGGTGTTGAGGGAGGTACAGAGGGTGGGGAGAGGAGGGGGATGAGGGGGTGTAGGGAGAGTAGTGGGAGAGGGGTGAGAGTGGGTGTGAGGGAGGTAGGAGAGGGGTGGTGTTGAGGGAGGTAGGGAAGAGGTGGTGTTGAGGGAGGGTAGGGAGAGGGGTGGTGTTGAGGGAGGTAGGGAGAGGGGTGAAGTGTTGAGGGAGGTAGGGAGAGA
>WNGS01077014.1:0-11837 GCA_020271785.1 Procambarus virginalis | reverse complement strand
CTTATGTCAGGTGTTGAGGGCCTCGGGGCAGGTAGCCTTATGGTCAGGTGTTGAGGGCCTCGGGGCATGTAGCCTGAGGCAACTTAATGACTCAGGTGTGAAGGTCATATTGATAACGAAGTCTCGGTTGGTCTGCACCTGCATTAACACGTCTGATGAATAGTTTGATATGTTTTGGTGCAAAAAAATGTCTAAACATACAATGTCTAAAAAGGAAATATAATGAGCTGTACAAAAATATGAATGAACGATGAGGGAATGTGAGGTAGGGACTGTGAGGTAAGGTCGGAGACAGGGTAAAGCGTGGGTAGGGGGAGTGGCGGGCCACATAATATGGCGACTGTAAGGTAAGGTAGGCTTGGGGGTGTCTTGCAGGGGGGGGGGGGGAAGGGAGGGGGGGAAGGGACGCGGTGGGTTCCGGCCGATTAATGGCGTCTGATGTAGCCGGAAAATGGAACTTTTACTTTCTTATATAGAAATATACTCGCTTGGAAGTAAGAAGTTCTACTTAAAGCATACATTCTAAAATAGGAACATAAGTACAAAAGTAACTGCAAGAAGGCCTATTGGCCCATACGAGGCAGCACCTATTTATGAACACCCAATCCCACTCATATACCTGTCCAACGCACGTTTGAAACAATCAAGGGACCCCACCTCCACCACGTTACGCAGTAATTGGTTCCACAAATCAACAACCTGTTACCGAACCAGTATTACCCAAGTCTTTCGTAAATGTAAACTTATCCAATTGTACCATTGTTGTGATCTGTCTTGTGTTGATACTTTTAATACCCTATATATCCCTTTGTTATGTTCATTCATCCACTTGTAAACCTCTATCATGTCACCCCTAACTCTTTGCCTTTCTAGTGAATGCAATTTAAGCTTTGTTAATCTCTCATCATATGAGAGGTTTGTAATTGGGGAATTAAATTTGTCATCATACACTGGACACCTTCAAGTGAATGTATATCCGTTCTATAATACGGCGACCAAAACTGAACTGCATAATCTAAATGGGCCTAACCAGAGCAAGATAGAGCTAAAGAGCAACACCAGGTGTCTTGTTACTAACGCTTCGATTAATAAATCCCAGTGTCCTATTGCCTTATTACGGACATTCATGCATTGATCCGTAAGTTTTAAATCTTAACTTATAACTACCCAGATCCCTTTCGCAATCTCAACACACCATCTATCTTGAGATGATTTCGGGGTTTAGTGTCCCCACGGCCCGGTCCTCGACCAGGGCCTCTACCCCAGGAAGCAGCTCGTGACAGCTGACTAACTCCAGGTACCTATTACTGCTAGTAACAGGAGCATCAGAGTGAAAGAAAACTCTGCCCATTGTTTCTTGCGGCGCCCGGGAGCGAATCCAGGACCACAGGACATGTGTCCAGTGTTCTGTCCCGCTCAGCCACAAGCTCCTGTATCTAGCTCCCCATCTAGAGATATTTGTAACTATCATCATTACCAGCCTCAAAACTTTTCATTTATCAGCACTAAACTGCATCTGCCAATCTTTTGACTATTTCAAAACCTATTTACATTGACTTGAAGTGATAGTGAGTCTTCTTCCATGTTTATTTCCCTACCGATTTTTGTATTATCGTCAAATTTGCAAATGTTGCTACTCAAACCTGGATCTAAATCATTTATATATATTATAAACAACAGACATCACAGGACAGAGCCTTGAGGCACTCCACTTACAACATTTTCCCGGTCTGACTTAACCCCATTTATAATAACTCTGATTTCTTTTTTTTAGCCATGCCCTAATCCAACTTAATATAGCACCCCCAATACCATGAGCCTCTATCTTTTTAATCAGTCTTCCATGTGGCACTGTATCAAAAGCTTTCCTAAAGTCAAGGTACACAACATCAAAGTCCTTACCACTATCAACTGCCTCAACTATGCTGGAATAAAAAGATAGCAAATTTGTTAAACATGAACGGCCATTTGTAAAACCATGTTGCGGCTCATTTATTTATGTTTTTCAAGATGAAGATGAACTGTATTGGCCATTATCGATTCAAGTAACTTTCCCACAATAGACCTTAGGCTAACTGGGCGATAACTTGACGCAAGTGATCTATCTCCTGTCTTAAAAGTTGGTTCCACATTAGCAATCTTCCATGACTCTGGCACTCTGCCTGACTCTATTGATTTATTAAATATGGTAGATAGTGGCTCCCAAAGCTCCTCTTTGCATTCTTTAAACTCTCTGGCAAACACTTCATCCGGCCCTGGGGATTTGTTTGGTTTGAGTTTTACTATTTGTTTAATTACATCCTCCCTGGTAACTGCTAAACTAGTCAACCTGTCCTCGTCCCCACCCCACATAGACTTGTTCGGCTGAAGGCATATTGTTAATTTCCTCTTTAATAAATACAGAGATAAATTATTTATTAAACATACTACTCATATCTTCGTCATTATCCGTTATATGACCTGTATCAGTTTTTAATAAAGCTATCCTTTTCTTAATCTTAGTTTGATATAACTGAAAAAAAACTTTAGGATTTGCTCTTGCATGCCCTGCTGTACGAACGTCATAGTTTTTTTTATTTCTTTTTTCCTTATCTCGTTTTTATTTCTAATCAGTTGTACGAATTCTTGTTCTAAACAGACTTCCCCATTCTTTATCCTTTTTAACTAAACTCTCTTTCTACCTATAAGGTTCTTCAGATACTTTGTTTTCCATTTCGGGTCATTAGTATGCGATCTATTCAATTTGTATGGTAAACTACGTTCCTGTGCTTTGCTTAGAATATTTTTAAATAAGTTATATTTTGAATCCACATCAAAATCCCTTTTTACATCACCTATCGCTGGGTTCACGTCTCCCTCCAAGACCGGCCCACCCCCATGCCCAAGACTGTCCAATCAATTTGACCCAAACAATTTCTTAGGCTATTAAAATCAGCTTTTCGAAAATCTGGCACTTTAACAGAATTTTCTCCAACAGATCTATTCCATTCTATGCTACATCTGATTTCTTTCTGATAACTGTTCCCTAGCTTACTTCCAATTTTGATGTCATTAATTTGTGTTTCCCTGTTAGTTAACACTAAATCTAAAATATTATTTTCTCGTGTTGGTTCCTTAATGTGTTGCATAAGATAGCAATCGTCAATAATTCTAGAAAATCTTCTGCTTCACTATTCCCTGTTCTGTTAAACCAATTTATTCCACTAAAATTAAAGTGACACAAATACTGTTAGACCTAGATGCTCTAGATATTTCATATCATATGTGCTTTGCTTCCATTCTGTCTAAGTTTGGTTGCCTGTATATAACTCCTATTATAAGAGTATTAGCTTTTCGTTTAATTCTATCCAAATAGTTTCTGTGTGTGGCTCAGTTTTGATTCCCTCTTTGAGACTACATTTCAAATTTTCCTTAACTTATATGGCGACTCCCCCTCCTCATCTAATATATCTATCTGTGTGAAATAGTTTTACCCTTAAACTGCGCATGGCGTATATATATGCCATGAGTAACATGTACCACCGTGCGCATGGCGTATATATACGCCAAAGGGTGCCAGGCACGATTCAAATGTCCCGTGGTGTAAAGGGGTCACCCATACCGTAGCCAGGGGCGATTACAAACAGATGCCACCTTGAAAAAAAATCTAGTGCAGGCCTCCTTTGTTTCCCAGGCCTTAGTTAGTGGCCAGACACCATGGCGAGCGCATCACGACCCAGTGTCCGACCTTGCTCAGTGCACTGCGCTGCGCAGTCTTTGACCGAAGACGAAATAGCCAATGAATTGTTCAAAGACGTTGACGAATCTGATATTGACGACTTGGATATAGATGAGGACTATACACAGCCTGAGGAAATAGAAACCACGGATAGTGAGGGTGAACATGTTGGTGCCACGAGGGTGAGGATGCCACGAGAGTCACCCGCTACTACTCAACACCACTTCGGGCCCAAGCTCATAGTTCATGTGTTCCATTGCAAGTTTATGATATGATCGACGAGTCTGAAACAATTGAATCATTCTCTGATTTTAGTGATGTAGAATCGGAGAATAGTTTTACCACGCCTGCTAGTGCCAGTACAAGTTTTGCCGCATCAGCTGCCTGCCCAGCCAAGCGCCGCCGCATGGAACAAAATGGCGACAATGACGAACAAATCCCATCATATTCCAATACTTTTCCCTCATCGACCCTTCCTGCCCCTACTGTTGCTAGACCTGCTTCAGCTCCTGGTCCCCGGATTCCTCGCCGTGGTGCAGCTAATGGCTCTCGGAAGACAGCAGGTTTATTTGTGTGGAGTGATGGGGAAGATTTTGTTCCACAAATTCCCGACTTTGACAATAGAGATGTGGGAATTACAGATCTTTTCCCTGATACAGGTGACGAAATGAGTGAAATGGACTTCTTCACTGCATAATTTCGATGAGCCGCTCATGGAACATTTTGTTCACGAAACGAACAGACTTGCGGCTGATCTCATTGAAGGTGAGGAGGTATCAGAATTTTTACGACTACAGCGTTAAAAAGAGGCGACTGTAGGGGAATTGTATGTTTTTCGCAATTTGTATGTTGATGAAACATTGTGTGAAACACGTAATATCACATTGTTGGAGCAAAGACAACGCTGTTCCAACACCATTGTTCGGGAAATATATGTCCCGAGACAGATTTCTGTTGATCCTACAGTGCCTTCATTTTGCAAATAATGCATACGAGAGACAGGATGATAGGCTTTGGAGGGTGAGGCACGTGCTAAATGACCTGATTGGAAAGTTCCGAGATTACTACGTATCAGCTCAGAAGTTGGTTATTGATGAATCCCTAGTTCTTTTCAAAGGACGTGCTGCTTTCAATCAGTATATTCCCTCAAAACAGCACCGATTTGGATTGAAATTCTTTGTGCTCTGTTACTGTGAATCAGGAATGGTGTTACACATGATACTGTATTCCGCCAAAAATGTAGACATTCCTGCTAATGACCAACATGGCTTCTCAGGTAGTGTGGTGAAGGCACTGCTTGCACCATATCTGAACAAGGGCCACATATTGTACACAGATAACTATTATACCAGTCCCTTACTAACCAAATTCTTGCTTGATAATGAAACGGGAGTGTGTGGCACAGTAAAGCCAAAACGAAGGGAAATGCCTGTGTTTGACATGCTATGCAAGTAGGTGATTGTGATAGGTGCAACACTTACAGTGCGGTGGAAAGACAGACGTGAAGTGAACATGTTGACCACCATTCACCCTGGTTCAATGGTGGACAGTGGCAAGGTGAACAGAACAACAAAGCAATTAATATATAAGCCAGATTGTGTGATGGACTACAACATCAACATGCGTTTAATTGGTAAATGTGACATGATGGTGGGTGCTGTAGAGTGTGTACGGAAAACAGTGAAGTGGACGAAGAAAATGATTTTCCACCTTATTGACGTAACAATGCTGAACAGTTACAACATGTATCTTGTGAAAACAGGTAGAAAACCATATTTCCGTTCATTTAGTTTTCAAGTTGTGAAACAGTTACTAGGTAAGTTTGGCAAGGACACCCCTGGCATACAAAGACCCATTCAGGACACAATATTGAACCATGCTCCTGCACCCAGGCTCGCTTACAGGGAGGCCTTTCTGGTACACCAAATCAAGAAATTACCACCAACTGGAGCTCGTGCAGCAGGCCAGCGTCGGTGTGTTGTGTGTTCCAGCACCAAAATGAGGCCACAGAAACGTAAATTGATGTTAACATGGTGCGAAGCGTGTGCCGTCCCTCTGTGCCATAGCGACTATTTCGCACAGTATCACAGTCTCCAGGACTACTAAATGTGTAATACTTTTGTAAATAAATGTACATATCAAGTTAATTTTAGTGTTTATATTGAAAAAAAAAATACATTGTATATTTCCTGTAAACTATACTATTTTGGTGGGCATACTTGTGACACTAATATGTGAGCGCGTAGTGAGTTTATACCAGTTTTATTATAATACAACGTCTAGTGACAATAATTGGAACAATACTAGCGAAAAAAATTATTGTAAGATGTGCCATAGATACTGTAAATAATGCCGCGAAAATAAATTCGCGGCAACTAGGGCCTCCTGAGCCGCCATGAGTGACGGCTCTCTGACGCATCACCCTTGAGCGCTCACGCTCTGTGACGTCATCGGCCAACTTGTCGGCTCAATTACGTCATTGATAAGTACAATAGATTTTTTTTCATTTTTCCTGTGCTCAGGGATACAAATTAACATGTTTAGATGACAATTTTTTTTTTAGAATTAGTTTTTTCATGTGCTCAAGGGTGTAAATGTCCTCAGAACCCCTTAGCAGCTTAAGGGTTAAATCCATATATTTGATATTCAGCTAATAGTTATCTATTTTCTACATTCATAGACGTTTCGGTAAGTGCAATAATATTATTTTTTCTGCGCAGACAAGAGCATTCAAGTCACTTATTTTGTTTCTTAGACTTCTATTGTTAGTGTAATATACCCTAAGTGAATTGTTATTTTGAGGCCCCTCTCTTTCCCTGATCATTTTGCCAATTTGTTTCCCCCACAAACATGTACTTTTATTACCTCCTTTCTCCATATCAATTCCCATACCACTATCTACTAACTGTTTGAACCCAAACCCAAACAAACGCCTCCAACCACTGGTTCCAACAAGTTCGCAACAACAACAACCCCAGCCCTCAATAGATGCACCCCATCCCGAGCATACATTTCATTTCTTCCATAGAAGTGTTCCCAGTTATCAATGAAAGATATTGCATTTGATTTGCATTATTTTTCCAGCTGGCAATTGACTCCAAGTACCCTCGACAACCATTCATTTCCAACTCCTTTTCTTGGAAGAATGCCACATATGATCGGGATTCTTCCCTTGCTCCTTGTGGGAAAAACTGTCGGGATAGATATATAAGAACTACTAGGGACTTGTACTATACTAAATTAAAAATTACTGTATGCAAAATTAATTCAATTAAAGTCGGTAGCTAGGGTCGCAAATCATAGCTCCTCTTTTCCTAATGACAGACTGCGGGCTGTAAGGGGCAGGTGGGGTCGCTAAGGATGAATCGAGATGTTGATTGAAGATCAACAATATACCTGCAGACAATATTCACACATCAGCTTGTATTGTTAATACAATGATAAGATTTAATAATTCAGTTCTATAACTGAACACTGGTTCTGTTTAAATCAGGGATCTAAACTTGTACACAGTCCAGACTAGCACCATAACTATAACAGCCAATATTCATATTCTAATAAAGACAACAATTAGTATTATTGATGTATGATATATATAAATATGCAATTAAATTAACTTAAGTGTGGTCTAAGTACTGTTAATTAAATGTAAGAGATTATATTCAATATGATAAACTTATTTTATAAATTAAAGATAACTAAATATGCAATTGTTAACTTAATGTATAGTATCATTTATATTCAGATATATATTCAATTTATATGAAGATTCAGTTGGGCTTGACTTGACTCTTCTGACACAAGGACACTCATAAGGGTGTGTACCTCACGAGTGTCTGGTTACTTTGAAAAGATTCAGTCGCTGTAAGATTAATAAAAACTTACTGAAATATGAGGCATTGACTCACCCTGTAACGACAAACAGACTTATTGGATATATCAGGGTTACACAAGCATGCAATTGGCCAATCAACACACAATTACACTTAATAGGTGGTGTTTAAGCTTGCTGTCTGGTGGTAGTTATGGTTTGTGTCGTAATGATGTGTAGCTTTTGTTTTGGCCAACTACCGTTCACTAACAATCGAGGCCCATGAAACCAAATATCTGCTTAAACTGTTTAAACGTCATCCCTCTTGATAAGAGATCAGCTGGATTATCTTTTGTTGGTAGATGCAACAATTGAAAGCCTGCAGAAGTTTCTTTAATTTCTGAGACGCAATTCCTTACATATGGTGTCGGACAGTTGTCATTTCCCACCCATTGTAAGACGGCTTCATTTTCAGACCATATAATAACATCTTTGATGTTCATCGACGACAAGACTTGTTTGATATGCACTGCTAAGCGTGTGCAAGTTAGCAATGCAGTTAGTTCCATCTGAGGCAATGTCCTCTTTTTTAATGGAGCGACTCTGACCTCAGAGGTGATTAGATATGATTGATGGAAGTCACTAAGTAAGCAAAAGCTCTGACTGACGAGTCAGCGAATACATGTAGTGTTACTTCATCATTTTCCTCGACTATGTGTCTCAGAAAGATTATCTGTTCGACTAAACTTTGTTCTTGAGGCATCTCCATCCAAGCTTTTTGTAACTGGAGTGGCAGTGGATCATCCCAACCAACTTTTGTCTTCCAAGCTTCTTGCACCAAAAAATGCCATTTGATTGTTAAAGGGTTTAATAGACCAAGTGGGTAAAATACTTTGCTAACCTGTGAAATCAAATCCGTTTTTGTAACAATGCAATAGTTTACTGTTACTGATTTGATTGATATGGTGTCTGAGATTAGGTCCCATTCTATACCAAACACTGTTTATTAATCTCGTAGCGTTGCTAATTGATTATGTCCTTAATTGCATTTGCAGTCGGATAAGATAGGTGTTGATGGTGGCGTTACTAGGTGTGCCCCACTCTACACTCTTATTTAGATAAAGTACTAGGAATTTTTCCGTGTACATATTGTCCAGGTTCTTCCCCAGTTCTTGAGAGTAATCACTGGTGATAAAGATATGTTATTATGGTGTCCTTTACAAAATTAATTTCGCAAGGCACCGTCACACGTTGTCACTCTGTATGTAAACAAATGATTTCTCCCTTCGGGGCACTTCACTCTCGAGTTGGCTTCCCCTCTCCCTTAGAGTGGGTAGTTTTCAATTCATATTTATTGACTATTTTTACTGTCTAGACATATGATTGATATAAGATGTGATTATAATATAATTAGATATAAGATTTAAAGGTTATAAGTAGTAACGCTACACTACACTACACATTATTTGTTTATTATAAGTAGTACTTGCTAGTACTATTGATTCGTATTAAGGACTAGCTGTACCCGCCACGCGTTGCTGTGGCTCAGTCTGGTTAAATGGAAAAGAAAGAAAAGAGAAAATGCATGTTCCTAACATGTCTAATTTCACAATGCTTGTGGGTATACAATATTTTTTCTTGTTCCATTGTCTGTGAAGATATAGAGATTGTCTGATTGACGACTCTAGAACACGTAACATATAATTGTCCATGTGAGAAGCAATCCGTGTCTAGATCTAAACCGCACAATTCTAAAGATTGGCCCTGAGCTTTGTTGATGGTGATTGCAAACGTAAATCGAATTGGGAATTACAATCTCTTAAATTGAAATGGCAAATCCGTTGGAATCATAGAAATGTGAGGAATGAGGACATCTTCACCCTTGAAAGGTCCTGTCAAGATTGTTGCTTCTACGACGTTGCTGAATAATTTTTTACTGCAAACCGCGTGCCATTGCTAAGCTTTGGCTGGTTGATATTTCGTAACATGATAATTGGCACGCCGATTTTTAATTGCAATTCGTGTGGTGGTGGTATCCCTGGCAGATAGAGTGAATTAAAAAATTCTGTTGGATAATTAACCGCTTCATCTGCTTCCACCACAGTGTCGACGGACTTGTAAGTGACTGCCCCGTTTCCGTTCCCAATTTCCAGAAATTGATGTGAGAATATCTAAGCTGATGAGTCGTTTTGCAGTTGGACACGCATATTTGTAGTTAATTTTAACATCTTTACGTGGCGCCACAAAGTAGAGTATTTCAGGCAAGCATTTATTTCGTCCGCTGGTGTCGATCGAGGAATTACAGGTAATGACTGCATGAAATCTCCTGCAAGCAATATTAATGCGTTCCCAAATGGTCTGATGTTTCCACGCAAATCTTGCAATGATCGATCAAGAGCCTCGAGCGATATTTTGTGGGCCATTGTGCATTCATCCCAAACAATAAGTTTACATTTCTGCAACACTTTTCCCATGCCAGATGCATTGGAAATGTTGCACGTGGGAGTTTCAATGAATTGCATGTACAATGGCAATTTCAAAGCTGAAGTAGCAGTTCTTCCACCTGGTAGCAATGTCGCAGCTGTTTAGGACGATGCAAGAGCTAATGTTATGCCATTTTGGGATCGAAATGCTGCCAAAATCAATCTAATTATAAAGGTTATACAGTTCTTCCTGACCCATCTTAGAAGATTTCTCCAAACCCGTTATTGACAGTTTGAGTTATTTTATCGTAAATGCCTTTTCGCTCAAGCGTTAGCTTAAGAATATATGATTGCACATTCGACAACAGATCACCCGTGTAGTAATTTTGTTCACGACACAATTCTACATTGAACGAAGCAGCCGCAGATTGATTCGGTGATGGCATTCCCATTTGATTGAACTATGTTCGCGATTTCCAAGCACAAATCTTCAATCATTATCAACGCTTCGTTGTAGATTTCTGCTGTGAAATACATGTTCATATTTGAATTTTNGCATGAAATCTCCTGCAAGCAAATTAATGCGTTCCCAAATGGTCTGATGTTTCCCGCAAATCTTGCAATGATCGATCAAGAGCCTCGAGCGATTTTTTGTGGGCCATTGTGCATTCATCCCAAACAATAAGTTTACATTTCTGCAATACTTTTCCCATGCCGGATGCTTTGGAAATGTTGCACGTGGGAGTTTCAATGAATTGCATGTTCAATGGCAATTTCAAAGCCGAAGTAGCAGTTCTTCCACCTGGTAGCAATGTCGCAGCTATTCCGGACGATGCAAGAGCTAAGGTTATGCCATTTTGGGATCGAAATGCTGCCAGAATCAATCTAATTAGAAAGGTTTTACAGTTCCTCCGCGCATCTAAGAAGATTTCTCCAAAGCCGTTATTGACAGTTTGAATTATTTGATCGTAAATGCCTTTTCGCTCAAGCGTTAGCTTAAGAATATTTGATTGCACATACGACAACAGATCACCCGTGTTGTAATTTTGTTCACGACGCAATTCTACATCGAACGAAGCAGCAGCAGATCGATTCGGTGATGGCATTCCCAATGTTTGAGAACTTTGTTCGCGATTTCTAAGCACAAATCTTCAATCATTATCAACGCTTCGTGTTGTGATTTCTGCTGTGAAATCAGTTCATATTTGAATTTTCCTTGCGTATTCGACGGACAATATCTTCAGCCATGTGCGTTTGTATTCTCCATAACTCTGTTGGAGATGAAGGAGAGCGGTGGTCAATATGATGCAAACAATGCACGAATTTGATTTGGATGTGACGTGTTGGACGTGTCATTAATGCATACATCCCAGTGTCGGTCGTTCTCCAATAAATTCAGAGCTTGACATGCACTACGGAAAGTGGCATGTGTTACGCCGCTGACAAATCTCAATTGCTGGAAAGACGTTGGACCGGGGACATTTACCAACAGCTTGCGAAGAAAGAAACATTCATCCTGATTGGATGCATGGTATACAGTCTGCCTATCGTAGTTTGTTTGAATATGCCAGTTGTCCGTCGACTCGCTCTCCTCGTTTACGTCGTTCAAATGATTTTCTACTGGCATTCCATGTGTAATACGTAGGCACTTCCGAATACAGCAATGTTTTCGCAAACGCGTCATTTTGACATAACGTGAAGAAAGCAGTTAACGTTGTAGCCGGTGGATTCATAGCTGTTTGTTGCACATTTGCAGCTGTGAAATAAACGTGTTGTCCATTTTCTTGTTTTCAAAACAAAAACAAAAAATACTAACGAAATATTTCAATTCAAACACCGATCAATCGACACAGCTCATTTAACCACCAATTGCACTGAAAAATAA
>WNGS01077013.1:0-13348 GCA_020271785.1 Procambarus virginalis | reverse complement strand
ATATATATATAGAATATATTCATTGATGCATCACGGTTAGTGTGATCTCTATGTGCAAATCTGTTCTTTGTTCTTTAAGAGAATATCTTCAAAGTGTGCAATGGGAGGAGGAACTGGAGGGAATACAAAGAGGGCGAAGAGAGAATCAAATCAGCAATAAGTAGACAAAAGTAGGCGAGAATATAATAACCTATGGTTCAATAGACTGCCAATAAGGAAATAAAAAGCAGGACGGACTGGAAGAAATACAAAGGGCAAAGAACACCGGAAAACCAGAATAGATGCAACAGAACTACGAATGAATTTATAAGAAGATTGTCGGAAAAATTATGAAAAAGATATTGCTTCCACAGCAAATAATCAAAACTCCCACATAACCATATAAGAAGGAAAATGACAGTGAAGGTCTAAGTGACCAGGTTACAAAAAAGAGGAGGTGAATATACTGGAAATGTTAAGGAAATTTGTGAGGAGCTCATTGCCAAGGTCCATGTAGTTGGAACAACCGAGCCTGAGCCAGCACTAGATAAGACGATAACCCTCTGACGAGAGACTAAAATATTGAGGAAACAAAATGAGAAGTAAGGAAACACAGTCCCTCGTGGCACAGTGGTAAGACACTCGCCTGGCGTTTCGCGAACACTTTGGCTTAGGTTCGAATTCCGGCCGGGGAAAATTGACCAGGCGTCAATCCTTAACTGCAGTGAATGGGTGCTTGTTAAACGATTCGGAAAATGAGGATTAAGGACCTGCCCGAACCGCTACGCGTGCTAGTGGCTGTACAGGAATGTAAAATCTCTTGAATATCAAACTAGCAATTCTAAACGAGACTAAAGCTAGTTGACTAAACAACGTATCATCGTGGATATTGAAAGAAGCGGCACAGGCCCTCAGCGTACCTCTACCACTCATCTTTAATATCACAAAGAGCGAATTGCCAAGCTGCTGGAAGGCGGCAAAGGTGCCACTAATCTACAAAAAAGGAGAAAGAGAAGAGGCACTTAACCAGTGTACAAATCCACAAGGGTCGTGACGAGGATTCGAACCTTATTTCACGGCCCTTGTGGATTTGTTCATTTGATGCATCACGCTATTGTGGTTTGTGTGTGTAATGTACAGACCAGTGTCAGTGATAAACATCCCTTGTGAAGTACTCGCGAGAATAATAAGGATAAGACTGGCGATACACCGAGAGGGAATTTAGTTTGTAATGAAACCTCAGCTTAGTTTTAGGGAAGGGAAATCATGCCTGACGAACGCATTGGAGTCCTATGATAAGGTAACAAAAATAAGGCGCGACAAAGAAGGTTGGGAAGATTGTATATATATTGACTGCCAAAAAGCCTCTGATAGAGTACTCTGTTGATGCTGACGATGAGTCACAATAACGTGGCTGAAAAATGTTGACCAGACCACACACTAGAAAGTGAAGGGACGACGACGTTTCGGTCCGTCCTGGACCATTCTCAAGTCGATGGTCCAGGAAGGACCGAAACGTCGTCGTCCCTTCACTTTCTAGTGTGTGGTCTGGTCTACTCTGCTGATACTGAGGCGAGTCAGTAAGAGCCTCACAGTACACCGTAAGTAACATGGTTCAGACTGGAGGGACGCAATCTCTAGAGCCTGTCTCCTCTCCAGTGACCGGCCAGCCAGCCAGTCACAGTTAAAAGTTAATTCCTTGAACTCAACCCCACTAACAAATGTTATCAGGTCTTCAAGACTGCTGGAAGTTGTGTAGCACAGTTCCCAGTGACTTCACAACCGATTAGAAACGAGATCGAGCCATAAGCAAGCCGAGGCATTTGGAAACATTTTTTTTCACTCCTGATGCCTCTATTCACCTAAGAGTAAATTGAAACCGGAGGTTTAGCCGCCTGTTGTGGATATGATCCCGGGGAAGGTCACTGGCTGGCCTGGGGTTGATTGATTGATAAAGGTTAAGCCTAAGAGGTGGCACGGGCATGAATAGCCCGTAATGGCCTGGGAACAAACAAGTCTTGGCAAGATATGCCATGACAGCCGGTCACCTGCACCTTATTATCATTCACCGTATTGTCATAAATTATGACTTAGTTGGCATATGCAGCACAGTTACAGCCCCGCTCCTGTGCCAGGTAAGTCCATCACGGGCTCACCATAGCCTGTGCTACTTGCCCCGCTCTTGTGCCAGGTAAGTCCACTACGGGCTCACCATAGCCCGTGGTACTTGCCCCGCTCCTGTGCCAGGTAAGTCCATCACGGGCTCACCATAGCCCGTGCTACTTGCCCCGCTCTTGTGCCAAGTAAGTCCATCACGGGCTCACCATAGCCCGTGCTACTTGCCCCGCTCCTGTGCCAGGTAAGTCCATCACGGGCTCACCATAGCCTGTGCTACTTGCCCCGCTCTTGTGCCAGGTAAGTCCATCACGGGCTCACCATAGCCCGTGCTACTTGCCCCGCTCCTGTGCCAGGTAAGTCCATCACGGGCTCACCATAGCCCGTGCTACTTGTCCCGCTCCTGTGCCAGGTAAGTCCATCACGGGCTCACCATAGCCCGTGCTACTTGCCCCGCTCCTGTGCCAGGTAAGTCCATCACGGGCTCACCATAGCCCGTGCTACTTGCCCCGCTCCTGTGCCAGGTAAGTCCATCACGGGCTCACCATAGCCCGTGCTACTTGCCCCGCTCCTGTGCCAGGTAAGTCCATCACGGGCTCACCATAGCCCGTGCTACTTGTCCCGCTCCTGTGCCAGGTAAGTCCACCACGGGCTCACTATAGCCCGTGCTACTTGCCCCGCTCCTGTGCCAGGTAAGTCCATCACGGGCTCACCATAGCCCGTGCTACATGGAACTTTTTGTTCCAGTAGCTGAATTTTAAACAGTATTAACAACGTCATATGTAGTGTTACCTTTTCAACGGCGACGCTGTTTGAACACAACCTCGAGGCCTTGGTATTTATGGTCAATAATTCATTTTTATCGCACTTCTTCACTGATACTATGAATGACGTGATCATGTCTCCCATTTTATTTTCGTTTATTGTCATTAAACCATTAGAAAAAAAAGAGACGTGATTGTGAAAACTTCAATTACAACATTTGTAAACATGTTGTCAACTCTTATAGATGTTTATAAAGGGTCTTCAATCGCCTTCTATCCAATTAACTTATTACCAACCTGTTCTGATGTTTGTGACTGATTAGTGCCTAATATCCATTCATGTCCCTTTCTGCTGTTGTTCATGACTCATAACATGATTTCCTGTGCTAAGAGTCGCTGTCATGTCTCTGTGTGTATTCTCCAGTATAATAAATTCAAGTTCCATCAGCCAATTCTCAAAATTCATTCCCAAACAGCCTAGATGTGTCTGTGTCTATATTTCTGGACGCTATTTTATTAAACGTCAAATAATGCTGACTTTTAAATTAGTAAACATCACGATGAACGCTCCTATAAAAAAGATTTATAAACGCACTGTTAAGAATATTCAGTGATGGATATTCTGTGATTAAGAATATTCTGTGATGGATATTCTGTGATTAAGAATATTCTGTGGTGGATATTCTGTGATTAAGAATATTCTGTGATGGATATTCTGTGATTAAGAATATTCTGTGATGGATATTCTGTGATTAAGAATATTCAGTGATGGATATTCTGTGATTAAGAATATTCTGTGATGGATATTCTGTGATTAAGAATATTCTGTGGTGGATATTCTGTGATTAAGAATATTCTGTGATGGATATTCTGTGATTAAGAATATTCTGTGATGGATATTCTGTGATTAAGAATATTCAGTGGTGGATATTCTGTGATTAAGAATATTCTGTGAGGGACGCTTATTTCTGAGACCCAGGAAGAGAAACGAAGATTTCAATGGAAATCAAGTGTTTAAATCAGTCAGGTAGCCTGTCTATCTGTCAGTCTGTCTCTTGCATGCTTCACCATTCCTCTGTCTGTCTCTGTGTCAGTCCATGTCGCTCACTGTAAGCATTTAATGTTTTACTGAAAGTTGACAGTGGGATAAACCAGCGACCGAGAGCTCCGTTCTCACGCGATGTGAGGTAAAATTTAAGATTAATTTAATATATAGTAATCACGGCTGCGTTGATATCACAGCTGCGTTGATATCACAGCTGCGTTGACATCACAGCTGCGTTGATATCACAGCTGTGGTAGTCTGTGCCACAGATTGATAAATTGGTCTGTAATATACTGCACAGAAATTAATATAGCAGAACGGTATATTACAGACGAATAGTAATGATAGTAATTGTACCCGGTAGCACAGTCGGCTTCGTTTCCCGACTCTACAATCGGGAATGCCAGGTTTCGAATCCCTGATGGGTCAGAAATGGTTGGGCGCTTTTCCTATCACCTAATGATCCTGTTCACCTGGCAGTAAACAGGTACCCAGGAGTTAGCTGGTTATTGGGTTGCCTCCTGGAGAGGGTCAGCAGTTCAACCTTGCCGGGGGGTGGGGGTGGGGGGTAGGGGTAGCGGGGGGGGGGGGGGGTTGTGGGGAAAGGGGCAACCGCTTCCGCTAAAACTGGGAAGGAAGAGAACGTAACCTTTTTCCGGGAGCGAGGAGCTGTCACCACCTCACTGTTCTACGACAGGTGTGGCTGCTAGTGGCAGGTGTGGCCGCTAGTGGCAGGTGTGGCCGCTAGTGGCAGGTGTGGCGCTAGTGGCAGGTGTGGTTGCTAGTGGCAGGTGTGGCGCTAGTGGCAGGTGTGGTTGCTAGTGGCAGGTGTGGTTGGTAGTGGCAGGTGTGGCCGCTAGTGGCAGGTGTGGTTGCTAGTGGCAGGTGTGGCTGCTAGTGGCAGGTGTGGCTGCTAGTGGCAGGTGTGGCCGCTAGTGGCAGGTCTGGCGGCTAGTGGCAGGTGTGGTTGGTAGTGGCAGGTGTGGTTGGTAGTGGCAGGTGTGGTGGTAGTGGCAGGTGTGGCCGCTAGTGGCAGGTGTGGTTGCTAGTGGCAGGTGTGGCCGCTAGTGGCAGGTGTGGCCGCTAGTGGCAGGTGTGGCCGCTAGTGGCAGGTGTGGCGGCTAGTGGCAGGTGTGGTTGGTAGTGGCAGGTGTGGTTAGTAGTGGCAGGTGTGGCCGATAATGGCAGGTGTGGTCGCTAGTGGCAGGTGTGGCCGCTAGTGGCAGGTGTGGCCGCTAGTGGCAGGTGTGGCTGCTAGTGGCAGGTGTGGCTGCTAGTGACAGGTGTGGCCGCTAGTGGCAGGTGTGGCCGCTAGTGGCAGGTGTGGCCGCTAGTGGCAGGTGTGGCCGCTAGTGGCAGGTGTGGCTGCTAGTAGCAGGTGTGGCCGCTAGTGGCAGGTGTGGCTGGTAGTGGCAGTGTGGCTGCTAGTGGCAGGTGTGGCTGCTAGTGGCAGGTGTGGCCGCTAGTGGCAGGTGTGGCCGCTAGTGGCAGGTGTGGCTGCTAGTGGCAGGTGTGGCCGCTAGTGGCAGGTGTGGCCGCTAGTGGCAGGTGTGGCCGCTAGTGGCAGGTTTGGCCGCTAGTAGCAAGTGTGGCTGCTAGTGGCAGTTGTGGCTGCTAGTGGCAGGTGTGGCTGCTAGTGGCAGGTGTGGCTGCTAGTGGCAGGTGTGGCCGCTAGTGGCAGGTGTGGCCGCTAGTGGCAGGTGTGGTTGGTAGTGGCAGGTGTGGTTGCTAGTGGCAGGTGTGGTTGGTAGTGGCAGGTGTGGTTGGTAGTGGCAGGTGTGGCTGCAGTGGCAGGTGTGGCTGCTAGTGGCAGGTGTGGCTGCTAGTGGCAGGTGTGGCCGCTAGTGGCAGGTGTGGCCGCTCGTGGCACGTGTGGTGTTCACCCTCGGGGGCTCTCCCACACAGCAGTGCACACACGGCTCAGGTATACACAGTTTCAAGTGTAGATATGACAGAGCCCAATAGGCTCAGGAACCTGTACACCTGTTGATTGACGGTTGAGAGACGGGACCAAAGAGCCAAAGCTCAACCCCCGCAAGCACAACTAGGTGAGTACACACGAGTTTCTTGTCCCACCTATAATTAAACCTTCGTGCCGTCGAGGGCTTTACGTCGACCATTGTCAGTTCTCCTAAAGTTCCCCCCCTCCCCCCCCGGCCTCCTAAGGTCCGCCAACGTCACGAAAACGGTCAATTTAAAGTGGTCTCTCCTAACCTGCCAGAGGACCCAAAACAGAAAACGGGACAGTACGTCACTTTCGCCAGCCGTTTCCATTTTCTAGTACGGCGATTTATGGCCCTGAGTAACACATACGTGCGAAAAGCGACGTTCTTCGTGAGAAGAGAGGTTGTGTACACAATTACAGCCTCGCTTCTGTGACAAGTAAGTCCACTACGGGTTCGCCATAACCCGTGCTACTTGGACCTTTTTGTTCCAAGTTGCTGAATATAAAACATCAACAACAACAACAACAGTGGGAGGGACGGAGGGGGATGGAAATATGAGGAGAAAGCGCCAAGCCATTACGATTATATAGCACTGGGAAGAGATCCGAGGATAAAGATTTGGGATGGGACGGAGGAAAGGAATGGTGCCCGACCACTTGGAGGGTCGGGGATTGAACGCCGACCTGCCTGACGCTCTACCGTCCAGCCCAAGTGGTTGGGCCAACAAGAACGGATGCAAGAAGAAAGGGACTTCGGGTCAAGGAGGACTTTGACGAGATGGGAGATGAGCTGAGCGAGACGTTAGCCGAGGAGTATGTGAGGCCAGAGTTGCCCGCACCAACTGACACTCCATCACAGCGACTTGACCAGAGGCTGCGGGTCAGAGAATACCACCAAAGATGACCATTCGAGCGACAAGTCGTTCACTTGTTGACCAGACCACACAATAGAAGGTGAAGAAACGACGACGTTTCGGTCCGTTCTGGACCATTCTCAAGTCGATTAGTGTGTGGTCTGGTCAACGTACTTTAGCCACGTTATTGTGACTCATCGCCAGTCGTTCACTTACTTCTTCAAGGAGGACATAATCCTGATGAGGATGTAACCCCCTCAGAATGTGAGTGAAGATGACACCTGGCAGGTGAAGTAGTAGTGGTGGTAGTGGAGCCTACACACTCCGTCTTTATATCTGGCCAACGTGGAGTTGGGAATAACAATGAGTAAGTTGTAAGAGTATTTCTACTGGCCGAATATTGTGCAGTACGTGACGTGAACCTGTGGGCCTTGCTTGCCTTATCAGAGGACGGGACCTACCATGGATATACTTAAGGCAACACTAACCTATACCAGCGTTCAGTAAGACGCAAGAAAATCCTGGCGGACTGCTTGTCCATTGCCACGAACCAGGCAATGAAATCGGTACCTGTTCATTATGTGTCGAAAGCTATTCCTCCTGGGATAGTAACGTCGAATTTTGTAGTGTAAGTTGATCAAAATGATGCGATCAGACTCTGGAAGTCTTTAAATCCAGGCTTTTCTAGCAGTTAATGTCTAAAATGTGGCGTAGGTACATCCGTCAACGTATCATTCACAGAATTCATGAGACAATTGGAAGTTCTAGGAAATATATATGTTTATCTCTCAGAATGTTTGGTAATATGTTTATTGTTTGTGATGTGTTTATATGTATGTATTAACACGATGTACTGAACGGGGTGAGAATAGCTTGAGCTACCTCATCCCTTTGTGTGTATTTTACCTCAATAAACTTATTTCAATTTCAATTTCAATCGGAAGTTTCCACAGCACCACGAAGATATGAGCAGGTGTAAGCAGGAGTTACAATGCCCCGGCCAGTAGACCGTCTGCACATACCTTAAAATTATATTTTCACACAGCACTGCCGAGAGTGGTGTGAGGCCTGAGACAGGCCCAGGAAGGTGGTGTCTCGTGGGGATTATAGCTTATGCCTGGGAGTGCTGAAGGGTCACCGGGACCTCTGAGCTGGCAGATGGGTAGTGGGACCAGGGAGCAGTGCCTAGTAGGTCGAGGATGGGGGAGGTGGTGAAGGTCCCGACAGGGCACTACTGGGACCATTAGATATGTCAACGATGCTATCTCTGTCCTCCGCCTCTCGTCTAACAGGACCTCCTATCCTCTCCCCTGGTCTTCCTCTGTCTCTCTGTCTCTCCAGTACTTCCCTCTGGCAACTCTGCTTCCTTCAGGACCCGGTCAGCCTGACCTCTCCCGCTGCTTCAGTCACCTGCAATTTATGACCAACAATGCCACTACCGCCAATTTAAATCTCCCGCCTTATTTTCCAGACCTTTGATCCCAGTTGAATTACGTGGAAAACATGTGTCAAACTCCTTACAAATTTGTATTTCTCATATTTAGGCTAGCAAAATACTTGAAAATATGCTTGAAATACTAATATTGTATGGGGGAATTCCGTTGTTTGTATTTGCATTGATACGATTTGCATCAATTTGCATGAAAGATGCAGAGGGGTGGCACGACCCAGCACGGGGGCCGCTGACATTTGCCGAGATGAGCTGAAGACGCAGTAGGGGACCCACGACTCTGGTGAGGGAGGTGAATATTGCCACACTATTGCTCATATGTCTCCTGCACTCTCTTTCTGGCCACCGCTCTCGTCTTCTCTGGGATGGTCAACCACTTGAGCAAGCGTTAGATCACTGGGATTCTTTGGAATTAAACACTGAAGTAGGTGAACCCATGGCACCGTCCACCAGCTTTCTAACTGAACAAGGTGGCTGGAATTACCGTTCTGTGTAATGGCTTTTAATCTACATTTCCCCTTTATTCACAAACTCTGGCTGTAGCTGGTTGCTGTCCTATCACCCAGTTTCTCCCCCTCACATTCAAGTCAAAACTTCACAATTTGTATATATTTATCTTTAAGTGATATTTTGTCCCACAAAAGGTGATGCAAGTTGATATTGTACCATACATGTTCAAATTGGAAGATGAGTTATATAGGATATTGATCGCAATTGCTGTATTGCAACTTTTATCAATTTGGTTGGTCATCATGATGGTCATCAAACGATTTCAGCAATTAGAGTGTGGTTATAATCTTGCAATTATTGTTCGTGGTAGAAGTGTAAAGGCAGTGAGTCAATTCTTCAGGAAGATAACTTCATTTAAGTATTATGTTGATTTAGCTGTTTCAGGTAATTGTGTCATTACACACAGAAATCACAATAGCGTGATGCATCAAACGAACAAATCCACAAGAGCCCTGACGAGGATTCGAACCTGCGTCTGAGAGCATCCCAGACGCTGCTTAGTCGACGTAGCTCAGTCGATTAAGGCAGCGTCTGGGATGCTCTCGGACGCAGGTTCGAATCCTCGTCACGGCCCTGTGGATTTGTTAATTTGTGTCATTTTTTGTCTGCTGACAAAATGATGGTTTCAGATATTTTTGAAGCTTTTATGGTGGCGTCGCGGTGTAACACCTGCTGGTGTTTAATATGAAGTAAAAATATAATGTTATACAAACTGACACTTCGACTGAATTTGCATGATACTCTAAGTATACAAATTACCTTGGTTGGATGTGTCTCAGTAGTACTATCAAGTAAATCTGTAGCAAAGCATTCCTATTCACCAAGCCTTATGCTTCTTTATGGTGAACTCAAACCCTGGGCAAGATTTATTTTGTACAAAGTTGGTTTCAGTTCCTAATAAATATGATTGACGAATTCAGTCACCAGTAAAGTTAGGCATCCCACTTATACAATAAGCACTAGTTATTGTGATTTAAATACAATAGTAAGGACATTCAGATTGAAGAAAAGAATTGTCTTCAATAACAATAACGTACAGCTATCTACACACGTAAAAACAAAAAGAAATTTATGTGCCATTACGTAAGTCGCAAGACAAAATGAAATGAAATGAAATGTTAAAGGTTAAAGATTGTTACAGGTTCAACAACATGACAGTCACGCTAGAGAACTTATCAGTGCCTATGAAACATTGCCTCAGCCGCACTACAGCAATCATAGAGAAATATGCAATCATTCGCAAGAGAAGTACTCGGGAATCGAGCGAAGTCATCCTCGGTCAGCGGTCCAGTTGCAACGGTTCGGGGCACAAAGACACTTTTTAATTTCATGAATGGAGGATAAAAATGGATTTCTTGTCGAAATTTAGCTGTGCTGCATACTTCAGTTCAACCTTTTAGAGGCGTAATGTTGCTTATCTCCAGAGGCTGGTCAACGGTCCTGGATAATTCGGTCATGCTGATGCAGTACAATTGTTTGCTAAGTATCAGTGAAAATATGTTCACAATGAGAAGCTCTGGCTGTGTAGGCCTACTGGCGTCTTGAGGAAACACCAACGTCTCTGACAGTTAAGAATATTCCAACATTTTCAGGCTGTAATATGCCTAATAATGCATGATACCTGGTTGATACCTGGTTGATGGGGTTCGGGGAGTTCTTCTACTGCCCAAGCCGGCGGAGGCCAGGCTTGACTTGTGAGAGTTTGGTCCACCAGGCTGTTGCTTGGAGCGGCCCGCAGGCCCACATACCCACCACAGCCCGGTTGGTCCGGCACTCCTTGGAGGAATAAATCTAGTTTCCTATAGTTTCCTCATTCGCATGATTCCTGCGAATGAAATAGTGCCTTTAAAACACTCTGGTATCTCATCTACTGCTGTGTCAGCCATTCTGATACATCATGTCTGCTGTTCTATCATGTCATCAGCAACATCACCTGCACAGCTCTATCACGCCAACTGTATTACTCAAACTGTATCACGCCAGCTGGTGTATGATGGTCATTACTGTATCAAACAGCTTCCCATACAGCACCTGCTGTTTTAACACGTGTACCGATATGTTCTGCTTGTCCTATTGTATCATGTCTACTGCTGTTGATGCATCAATGCAGTTACTGTATTCTGCTGGCATTTGGTGTCCGGGCTGCGGTAGTGGGATCCTGTTATGCTCCCGGCACAAGATCCACACACACACGCACGCAAGATCCTTCCTCAACTTTCTTCTGGTAAAGCAACGTTTACAAGCAACCGCTAACTACTTGTTAGACGGCTGCTAACTACCGGATGGGAAGGCCGTTAGGAACACGACGCATTCATAAACGAAGCAGTTACCTCCCACCACAAAACATGTGAGTGGCGGGTGTTGGTTTACAGCCTCGCCAGGTTAACATAGAGCCACAGTAAAGGGTTGGATCGTGAGTCGTTGGCCTCGGAAGCCGCTGCTGGTGATTAACTTCAGAAAGTGATAAGATCTGTAATGAGATCTTGCAGGTAATTCAGGTGAGGCAGGCTTGTAGGCGTGGTAACAGGTCTCGTGTTTTCCTTTTACTTCACTCGCTCATTTTTACTGATATATATATATATATATATATATATATATATATATATATATATAATATATATATATATATATATATATATATATATATATATATATAACTGAAAACTCACACCCCAGAAGTGACTCGAACCCATACTCCCAGGAGCAACGCAACTGGTATGTACAGGGATGCCTTAAACCACTTGACCATCACGACCGGACATAAGGAAGTGATAGCCGAGGCTATATGAACCACTTCCCCGCCGGCACCTGGATGGTTATCTTGGGCATAGCATTTTATCAAATCACCTCATTTTTTGGGGCAACACGTGAGGAACACAAATGCAAACAAGCCTGAATGGTCCCCAGGACTAGATACAACTGAAAACTCACACCCCAGAAGTGACTCGAACCCATACTCCCAGGAGCAACGCAACTGGTATGTACAGGGATGCCTTAAACCACTTGACCATCACGACCGGACATAAGGAAGTGATAGCCGAGGCTATATGAACCACTTCCCCGCCGGCACCTGGATGGTTATCTTGGGCATAGCATTTTATCAAATCACCTCATTTTTTGGGGCAACACGTGAGGAACACAAATGCAAACAAGCCTGAATGGTCCCCAGGACTAGATACAACTGAAAACTCACACCCCAGAAGTGACTCGAACCCATACTCCCAGGAGCAACGCAACTGGTATGTACAGGGATGCCTTAAACCACTTGACCATCACGACCGGACATAAGGAAGTGATAGCCGAGGCTATATGAACCACTTCCCCGCCGGCACCTGGATGGTTATCTTGGGCATAGCATTTTATCAAATCACCTCATTTTTTGGGGCAACACGTGAGGAACACAAATGCAAACAAGCCTGAATGGTCCCCAGGACTAGATACAACTGAAAACTCACACCCCAGAAGTGACTCGAACCCATACTCCCAGGAGCAACGCAACTGGTATGTACAGGGATGCCTTAAACCACTTGACCATCACGACCGGACATAAGGAAGTGATAGCCGAGGCTATATGAACCACTTCCCCGCCGGCACCTGGATGGTTATCTTGGGCATAGCATTTTATCAAATCACCTCATTTTTTGGGGCAACACGTGAGGAACACAAATGCAACAAGCCTGAATGGTCCCCAGGACTAGATACAACTGAAAACTCACACCCCAGAAGTGACTCGAACCCATACTCCCAGGAGCAACGCAACTGGTATGTACAGGGATGCCTTAAACCACTTGACCATCACGACCGGACAAAATGAGGTGATTTGATAAAATGCTATGCCCAAGATAACCATCCAGGTGCCGGCGGGGGAAGTGGTTCATATAGCCTCGGCTATCACTTCCTATGTCCGGTCGTGATGGTCAAGTGGTTTAAGGCATCCCTGTACATACCAGTTGCGTTGCTCCTGGAGTATGGTTCGAGTCACTTCTGGGGTGTGAGTTTTCAGTTGTATCTAGCCTGGGGACCATTCAGGCTTGTTTGCATTGTGTTCCTCACGTGTTGCCCCAAAAAAATGAGGTGATTTGATAAAATGCTATGCCCAAGTAACCATCCAGGTGCGGCGGGGAAGTGGTCATATAGCCTCGGCTATCACTTCCTTATGTCCGGTCGTGATGGTCAAGTGGTTTAAGGCATCCCTGTACATACCAGTGCGTTGCTCCTGGGAGTATGGGTTCGAGTCACTTCTGGGGTGTGAGTTTCAGTTGTATTAGTCCTGGGGACCATTCAGGCTTGTTTGCATATATATTATTATATATAAATATATATATATATATATATATATATAATATTTATCTATATGTGTGTGTGTGTGTGTGTGCGTGCGTGTGTGCGTGTGTGTGTGTGTGTGCGTGTGTGTGTGTGTGTGTGCGTGCGTGTGTGCGTGTGTGTGTGTGTGATTATATTTGAATATGTTAATTTTAGGAGTAGGTTTTCCCTTAATACACTTGGAGTTAAACACAAGAGCATTGTTACAATTGTTAATTTTCGAGAATTGCAAATTTATAATTACCATTGGGTGAATGTCTTCGTTGGGAGAGTAATTAAGGAGGTAATGACAGCCAGGTGTGGTAACGGTTGTTTCATGGCGGAGGACAACCTGACCGCTTCACTACCTACTTCCTCGGTTTT
>WNGS01076998.1:59055-69099 GCA_020271785.1 Procambarus virginalis | reverse complement strand
CCGCGACAGTAGCATGACGATTTAAATGCGACCTCAGAACATGAATAGATTTACTGAATAAAAAATTGTACCACTTACGGGCTATCATGCCCGTGCCACCGTGTCACCGGTATGACATCCATACCGCCCGTGATTAAGGGTGGCTTAATCTTTATCAATCATCAATCAATCGGGGTTAAGTCAGAGTGGGAAAATGTTATAAGTGGAGTGCTCAAGGCTCTGTCCTGGGACCTATGTTATTTATAATATATATAATTGATTTAGATTCAGGTTGAACAGCAATATTTTGGTAGCATATATAATCTTATATAATCTCACCAACCCATTGCACCATGCAAATAAATTATTTTTATTATGATATTATTATTTCAGAAATACTCAAGTGTGGATTTTTAGTTATGTTATTATGTCTGTGAGAAGACATTACATTACTTATTATTATTATTATATTAGTTATTATTATTATTATTATATTTTATTATTATTATTATTATTATTATATTATTTTTATTATTATTATTATTATATAATATTATATATTATCATGTAACGTACGATTATGTTACGTTGTTGAGTAGATTAGATACACAGTGTAAATGGGTTTCATATTTATTTAGTAGTTTGGATACCGCAGTGTCCTGGACGTTGGAGACGGAGCTTGGAGCAGAGGAAAGAGCTGAGTGAGGCCGGAGTCGTGGAGCTCTATGTGGGAGAGAGTTGTAGCTCGATGCGGTCCTAGTCTGCTGTCTGTTCTGTGTCGAGCTGTAGCGTCTTGGGGTCGATTAGAACTGCATACGCTGAGTGCTACATTCTTGACTGCATATTGTACTGTCCGCTATTTCATATCGCTTGCTTATATTCGGTTACTACACCTTAGCTTCCTCCACTAGGATAGGAGGATGGAAGAACTGTTACCTGTAATTAGGGAAGAGATTATATCTTCCGCATTTAGTGCTAATTAGTTACACCATTAAGCTAATGAAAAGTTGGAGTGAGGATGTAGTTTGTACTCGCAACATTATTTATCTCGCCTAGATGTCTGGTTTGGCGCAGTCTCCCCCACCACGCTGTTTTTTTTGTTTGCTTACTACAGGTCCTACCTATAACTACCTCATCTGTTTGTGTGTATTTATACCTCAATAAGCATATTCAACTTCAGTTCACTCTGCCTGACGGCCGCCAACTCTGCAGATGTTGCCTCCTTACAACCTCGACCACATCCGCTTGTCTCCTGCTGACTTGACAGCCCCAGTAACCCACCCGACCCCTTGCCACGTCCGGCACTCACTCACTCCCTGCTGACTGGACAGTCGCCTCTCACCTGCCTTCCATGCCTCTGCGGCCTCCCTCCTGCGGCATGGTTCTGCGGCAGGTTCTGCGGCCCTGCTTCTGTGGCCTGCCTCTGCGGCCTGGCTCCACCCCGTGGGGAGAGCCACCCGACCCTCAATTACACCCAGTCTTCATTTATAATAATAATAATAATATTTATTTACAAGAAGGTACAATGGGTTGGTGAGATTCCTTAATCTAACAATCAGGTAAGATCATCATTGTGTTTGTCGTGGGACAGGAAGCCAGAGTGTTTTCATATACCTTTGGCTTTTATCGAGGCTCCTCCCCCGCCACCAATTACTGGCCCCCGTAATGATGCAACCCCTGACTTACCCCTGAGTACCTACTCACCGCTAGGTGAGCACGTGCATTAGGTGAAAGGAAACGTGCCCAACTATTTCTCTCCCACTTGGGATTCGAACCCGGAATTCTCGACTGTACGTCGAGAACGAACCCGAGTGTACTACTGTGTCTCGGTAATACAGATGAAAATGTGTAAAGGTACATTGTAGTTAAGTTTATATACAACAAATAACTGCAATAAAATTGACTACATATAAATTGACAATGTAAATTGTAGGTGATTACACTGGTAGAGATATATATGTCTTAAGCACTAATATTGGGAAGTGGGTACTAGAAGATACAGTGTGTTGACGCACAGGGTTGGAAACTATGAGGATGACATTAGGTACTTTTTGTTTTACTATTTAACAGGGCAAAGGCTGGATTTTTTTTTTAATCCAGTGAGTTCCAATAACTGGGTCCTTTTATTTGCATGGAGTGTTTGCACAGATATAATTTGACTCTGGGGAATATCAGAGATATTTATTTCTGGTGTGATGACCATTGGTTCTATTATTAAGGAGAAGTTTCAGATCAAGATTAGCATTTAGGAACAAGGCTTGGTACATGCAGAGAGCACACAGAATGTGTGGAGTGTATGTTTAGCATGTTAAGGGATTTATTCAGAGGAGCTGTGTGTTGCCTGAAGATAGAGTTGTATAATTCTGATAGCAGATTTTTGCTGAGTGATGATGGACTTGAGGTAATTTGTAGTGGTTGAATCCCATGCACAGATACCGTATGTAAAATAGGGATAGATTAGCGTGTAGTATAATGAGAGGAGAACAGAGTGAGGAACATAATATCTGATATTAAAAAGTATACCGATGTTTCTGAGACTTTTTTTTGGCTATGTTTGTTTGTGGGTGTTGACCTTAGCACCCACAAACAATAGTAATGTTAACATTATCTATCTGAAGTTGAATTTAATTTGATGATTTACTACCAAATAAAATGTAATAAGTCTTTTCTACGTGTAAGTTTGTTGGTTGACATCCATGAGTGGACTTTGTTAAATTCATTATTGACAATATTATTTAGTGTTTGTGTGGGGGGGTTGAATAGATGAAAGCAGTATCGTCAGCAAGTAGTATAGGTTTCAGAATGTTAGAACATTTGGCAAATCATTGATGTATATAAGAAATAAGTGAGGTTCTAAATGCTGCCCTGTGGTACTCCTACTGTTAATAGTAGAGTGGGAGAAGTTATATTAATGATGGCTACATATTGGTGTCTGTCACTGAGATAGGACGGATATAGTCCAGCAGAGGCAGGCCTCGGTTACCGTAGTGGTGAAGTTTATGTAAGAGGTTTACATATTTATTACTTGATTTATTTATTTATTTGTCTATTATATACAAGAAGTACATGTGGGTTATTAGAGCACATATCCCGGGCGGGAGAGAAATGGTTCTGCACATTTCTTTCACCTAATGCATTTGTTCACCTAGCAGTAAGTAGGTACTCAGAAGGTAGTCAGCTTGTTGTGGGGGTTGCATCCTGGGCAGGGCCAGTAATTCGACCGTGTGGGAGGGGGGGGGGGAACTTGATATAAGTCTAGCGTGTATGAATACACTCTGGCTTCCTGTCCCCCGACACAGTGAATTATTATTAGGTTAGGGTAAAAACTTCAAAAACTTTTCTCATTGAATGTTTAAACCTATAATTGACTATATGGACTGTTAAAAAAGAGAGAGGGAAGTAGGGGTCCAAGACCTCTTCCTGTTACACAATGTGGGGTGTGTGGAACAAATAATTATCAAAAGAAGGCACCATGCTGGAACGCTATGTAGCAGTAAGGCAGTGAGGTGAGGCAGCTACTTATTTGAGGAATGCTATTTTATTTACCTTATAAATTGAGGCAGCCTATTTTATTTGAGGAATGCTCAGCTGATTCCTTTACATTAGCATGGAACAAATTTGTGTCCAAGACCTCTTCCTGTTACACAATTTGGTTGTGTAACAATCAGTACAGTAATTGTCAAACGAAGGCACCAAGCTGGGAAGGCTATGTAGCACCATTGTGTGTAACAATAAACCATTTTTTTAACAAATAATGCACCTGTGAGAAACAAATCCTGTCAGCTTTAAAAATATTGATGCAGTTATTTAAATAAACAATATAATGAAAGAAATATTACTGGTTTATTTTCATCCTATCTTTTTTACTGTACAGTACAGTATATCCAAAGAAGTGAAAAATTGAGACATAATGCACAATTTAATGAATGATTCAAAAGAAATATGACTACTGTATTACATATCAACACGAGATCTTAATGATCCATGGTTAACATGATTTAATAAGGATAATACTGGTAATAATGCAAACTATAATTTAAAATCTTTATTACTGATATTTTTGTATTAAGAAACTTAGGAAACACAGCAATGTGCTGCTACCTTATTCTATATGGAATCACAGTATAGATAAAAAAAAACAGCAGTCTCCGTGGTGTAGTGGTAAGACACTCGCCTGGCGTTCCGCGAGCGCTATGTCATGGGTTCGTATCCTGGCCGGGGAGGATTTACTGGGCGCAATTCCTTAACTGTAGCCTCTGTTTAACGCAACAGTAAAATGTGTACTTGGATGAAAAAACGATTCTTCGCGGCGGGGATCGTATTCCAGGGACCTGCCCGAAACGCTACGCGTACTAGTGGCTGTACAAGAATGTAACAACTCTGTATATATCTCAAAAAAAAAAAAATCTCAAAAAACTAGCTATAAGTCCATCTAATACTCCCATGGAATCAGGGGAGACATGGAATCAGACTGGCCAATGGCCATACCACGTTGAGAAAACCGCTTCTCGTCGATCAGCGAAGTTCAGCAACGTTGGGTTTGGTTAGTACTTGGATGGGTGACCGCCTGGGAATACCAAATGCTGTTAGCCTTTTGAAAAGGGAGCCGACAGCTGAGTGGACAGCTCTTCGGATTCGTAGTCCTGAGTTTCCGGGTTCGATCCCCGGTGGAGGCGGAAACAAAAAAATGGGCAGAGTTTCATTCACCCTGATGCCCCTGTTACCTAGCAGTAAATAGGTACCGGAGAGTTAGACAGCTGCTACGGGGTGCTTCCCGGGGGAGTGTAACAAATAGGAGGCCTGGTCGAGGACCGGGCCGCGGGGGCAGCTTAGCCCGAAATCATCTCAAGATAACCTCAAGAAGGGGAGAAAACACTAGCCTCAATACAAAAAACAAATCAATTCTGACTAAACAGCAACTTTACGATTTTCACAAGAGGTAAGCACTGAATCATGGAAACATTACATTATAACTACTTTTACTAGTTTCTACAAGACTCCTCTCAAACACGGTATTTTTTTTAACAAGCTTAGGTATACACAGCAATGTGCTGCTTCCATATTCTGTATGAAAGACCATATAGTCTAGATCAAAAACCAGCTACAAGCTCATCCAACATCCCCACCTCACAGGACGGCCAGTCATACATGGAATCAGGAGAACAAAAATATGTAAGGCTGATCTATTAGCCCCCACTGGCAAAATCTGGGTGCAGCACAAGACTATCTTCCAATATTCCTGAGTGTATGAAGTAATTTCAAAGCTCAAAGTACCTCATAACATTTGGAATGAAGTCACTGATAAGAGGGCAATCACAGATATGGTGTTGGAGAGTATGTGCTCTCAAGTAGGACTGAAAACAGATGTTTTTTCACCCAGAGGGTTAAAACCCATTTAACCGCCTACCCGCTGAAGCCGTAAATGCCAAAATCCAGCTAGAAAATATCATTAGGACAATTGGCGGGACTTAATAAGCTCCCGGCTTTTTGTCCTCGTCGAGGCTACTAGATAGTTAGTGGCCCTTGGGTAAATTTAGGTAAATATATACATAAATAAATACCATCGCTTCGCAAATCTTGGGAGCGACAAGGAATCCTACAAACTGTCTCTTAAAATTACGTAGGTAAACAAAAATGTAACATATTTGTTTACTACAATGTCGGTGCTGACTGTACAAGTTGAAAAACACAGTTTTACTTCGAAATATACTAATTTTATAAGAAAATTCGACGTAAATAAGTCGCAAGTGCATCAAGGATAAGCTCCGATATGCCAGCGTCGTGATTGGCTACAGCTGTAAGTTGAAAAATGTTACCGTCTCTCTGATGGGCCAAACAAAAGCCCTAATGACACCTAACGAGACCTAAGTAAACTACTGTCCTGTACTTAAAAACCTTCGTATGTACACTTTTCTGAATCGCTGTCGCTACTAAATAGTCACCAAGATGTGCAGATTGTGGGTGACTTTGAACCCACGCATATTTGTGGAGGCATTCTAGACCTCTGTGTTGGTTTCAACGTCTCTCACGTCTGGTGCACATCATCTATTGTAACAGATTTTTGTCAGATCATCACCCTAGATTGACTGTTCTATGTATCGGAAATACCATCCTGCCCTGTGGAACTTTTAAACGCAAGCGGCTCATTGTTCCTCCTGCTCGACGTGAAGACTTTGTTGCTCATGTGTCAGAGTGGTACAGCACTTATGATCCCTCCACAGTCCAGACATTTAACGACGATCTAGTACAGAGCATTCAGATGTTTGTTGACCCTTTAGGTCGGCCCCCTGCACCATCCAATAGTCAGAACGATATGAAAAGTAATATACACCATGCCTATTACAATGACCCCAAACTGCGTACGTTGAAACGCACTGCCAGAAGAGTTGGGCTTGCATATAGGGAAACACGTACGCCGGCAATGCTAAAGCTCTTTCAGAAAGCCCTAGCCAAGGCGAGGGAGCGCATGCCAGAGCTCAGGCAAGGTAACTGGGAAACTTTTATTAACAGTCTCAACTCTCACACCCCCCTCAGCCAGGCATGGAAGGATATTAAAAGAATTAAAGGCGATAAGCTCGGCCAAGTAGCACACCCTCACCCTCTACACAGAGCAAACGAGTTAGTCGATGCTTGGGCAACCACCTCTAGCTTCAATAATCTTCCCCCAGACACACAATTCACGTTAAATGCTGGTTACGGAGATCGAGAAAGGCTCGTTGCCTTCATGCTCCACAAGGAAGATGAATGCAACGTGCCATTTTCTGAGTTTGAGCTACTTTCGGCCCTAAACAAAGGTAAAGCCACATCCCCCGGTGAAGATGGTATCACTTATGACATATTGCGTCTACTTCCTTTAGTACCAGGGAATCCCCTGCTTGAGCTGTATAATATGAGCTATGTTACTGGGGAACTTCCTATCTCTTGGACCAACAGTATAATCATTCCAATTCCCAAGCCAAATCAAGAGAATGCTTTCCGCCCAATTTCCCTTACTAGCTGCATTTGCAAAACATTCGAGAGAATGGTCCTAAACCGTCTCCTCCATAGAATAAGAACCATGCTATCCCCCCAGATATATGGCTTCATGCATGGAAGGAGTGTGCATCATTGCATCACCACCTTTCTTACCCTGCACACTGAAAAGTCATATACCACCTTCTAGATCTTAAGTCTGCCTTTGATATTGCAAATAGACATGTTATCTTGAGTGAGCTTGCAAGAATGAATATTGGTGGTCGGCTTTTTTGTTGGATCAGGGGTTACTTATCCAACAGGAAGTCATCTGTATTTTTCCAGGGGCATAGGAGTGTAACAAGAGACTTTGAACTAGGTACCCCGCAGGGTGGTGTCCTCAGTCCTACCTTATTTAATATCTTAATAAACACGCTGTTAAACTCTATACCGAGCAAACCCAACGTCCACATCATTAGCTATGCTGATGATATAATGATACACACCACTGGGTATGCTAACACGCAGAACACTCTTAACTCTGTATTAGACTCATGTCAGGACCTAGGTTTAATTATCTCAGCAGAGAAAACAAAGATACTAAATCGGCGCCCACCCAGGCAGGGAGGAGCTGTTCGCAAGATGCAACTGTCTGATGGCTCCCAGCTTGACTATGTAAACAGATTCAAATACCTTGGCCTTGAGGTGCCACTGTATGGTCCTGTTGTATTCAGACTCTGTCGTCAGTATAAAGAGAGGCTCCGAGCTCTCAAGGCTGTTGCAGGTTATCACTCAGGCTATGGTGCCAATGTCAGAATTGTCAAAATGATGTACCTTGCATACATCAGATCTTTAGTGGATTATGCTGCACCTCTGCTTGTTTTGATGCCTGAAAGAAAGCTTGGAGGGCTTGAAAAATTGCAGAACGAAGCCTTGAGGATAATCCTTGGGTGCCTCGTACCACAAAGATACTTAATATGAGAAAGGAACTTAATATTCTGAGCGTTGTTGATCGTGTTACTGAAATTAACTGTCAAATTGGTATAAAAATGCTTAGGCTAACTCATCCTAATCCTTGCACAGAAGCCCTCCAGAATTTCTTTATTGAAGATCAGCATTGTTCCAAATGGATAACAAAAACTGGAACTCAACTCAGAATGTATGGGTTCATGATTTGTACCAAGAGAAACAACAACGGCACTTTCCTGCACCGTGGGAGGTTACACCCTTTCCAGTTTTAATCCCTCCCTTTCCACCCAAGAAGCAAATTAGAGATAGCCCAAGCTTCGTCTTGAGGCAAAGCTCAACGCCTTAAGCCATATTGATGCTCTGTCCACAGAGCATTCTCTCTCTCAAATCATATACACTGATGGTTCCCTACACCGCACCACGGGTGCAGCTGGAAGTGCAGTTGTTCTGACAATGGGCGATGGCTTGTACTTTGAGTGGGGAGTCCGTATAAACAACTGGGCCTCTACCCTTCAGACCGAACTATTTGCCTTGATCCTTGCACTGAAATGTGTACAAGTCTCCAAACTTGATACATTAATTGTAAGTGACTCCTTATCATCCTTAAATGCTCTCAACTCTTTAAGACATAACTGTAACATGCTCGTGTCCGAAGCTAGACACAAATACAACAAAATTATTAAGGATGGTAACAGAGTCCATTTCATGTGGTCTCCATCTCATGTTGGCCTCCGAATGCATGATAGAGCTGATAAGTTAGCCAAAGAATCTGCCTTTAAAGGAGCCGTTGAGTGTAACCTTGGATTGTCAATGAGCAATCTGAGAGCAGCAGTACACCGAGAACTTCAACAAGATCTTGTAGATCTGAGGCAAAGTGAAATTGACACCAGTAATTCCATCTATCATCATACTATCATGCAAGAGGAGCCACACATCTATGGATCATCCAATAAAATCAGCAGACTTCTAGATGTTACTACTGCTCGGCTTAGACTCGGTTACAAGTATCTCTGGGAATTCTCATTATCTGCCGATGTAGATCTGACCAAATGTAAACTGTGTCAACAAAATTATTCGCACACCCTCCGTCACTATGTGATGGAGTGCGAAAAGATACGTGAATTTAGAGACAATTCTATAACCAATGTTCCAGCGATGTGTAAATATTTCATTCAAAATGATCTGCTACCAGAAATTTTAGCCAAATATCCCCAGTTTGCTAACTGTAGGTAGTAACTAAGAGTGATTGTAACTATCCACCGCTGCCCACTGGATGGGGGGCGGTGTGCAGGACAAACATATAAATTGTGACACTAGCTCTCCACATATGTCAGTTGCTTAATTTAGAAACTGTACTTGTGGTCGATCTCGAACCCATTGTTGATGTGACGACTTATATTGAATTTTGTAACTAGCTCATCAAGATTGTAACTTGCTTAGCTAAATGAATTGTGGGGTTCAGTCCCTGAGCCCATTATGTGCCTCTGTAACCCTTTCCACTACCGCCCACAAGATGGGTATGGGGTGCATAATAAATGAACTAAACTAACTACTGAACTGACCTCACCCTAAAAAAATACCTCACCCCAACATTGTAGCATATCACCGCTACCCAAATGCAGTATAAAAAAGAAAAACTGTTTAAAACCTCTGTTCAGTATTAGTTGTTCTGTGTGTGTGTAACTAAAGTCTTTGAAAATGTAATAAGTTATACGAAACCGCTCAAGTGCGCGTCAGACTAAGAAATAAGAATGAATTTTGAGAATTGATTTTTCAGTTACCGTCATCAGTAAAACAAACATAAGGAAAATTGAGAAAATTCGTGTTAGAATTATAATCTTACCTTTTCGGTCATTAATATATAATATATAGATATATATATATAGTATATATAGATATATCGATTAATTATTATATATATATAGATATTATATATATATATATACTATATTATATATATATATATATATATATATTATATATATCATATATATATATGCAACAATTCGTCAAAGGACTCAACGCACTGTATCTAGCCATGGTCTGGACTTAGATTACGAAGCTTCATGTATTTCTTCGTACGTATGTGTGCTACGAAGGTTCCTAAGTGCCTGCTAAGAATGCGGCAAAGAGCGATTCAGTTGT